>JAODVM010351496.1:0-11187 GCA_025400095.1 Phenganax marumi
TTGATTGTGCAAGGCCATGGAATATCTGAAACAACTATATTTGGGAACAGAATAGTACTATATTCTTGGCCAGAAATAGATAAAGTTATGAAGTATGTTATGAAATTTATATCAACTTCGCAACGTCAACAACAGTCGAAAAAAAACAAGCCAGCAACAACGGCAAAGCTGCTTTGCAAGCGATAGATACAAGATTTATTACCGAATTTACAATATAAGCTAAAAACTCCATGGCAACAGGTAAGAATTTTCAGGAAAATCCGGTTTTATCCAGTCAAATTTAAGTCTATCCAACGGATAGTTATCCGTGCCGCTATTCGGACTTCGTGCAACGCATTTTTACTCAGTGGATAACTATCCGTTTGATAGAAGATTTATCCACGGAATAGGACTTATCCACGGGTTAACTTATCCACCTTTCGTACAACCGGCCCCTGGTCTTCAAACCGTACGAATAGTCTGACAAGATGTAAAATTGCAATCTCTCGATTCTTGATTGTGCGTATGCGTGCGCAACCATGAACGAAAAGCTATAGAAGCTTCACTCACTGAATTGTGCAAGTTTCTAAGCTTAATTTTCTGATTCTAATCGTCTTTTTGCAAACACTGCACGCCATTTTACTGAAAGTTTTTTTTTGTTTTTCTAGATGATATTTATTTATTAAAATGCTTGTTATGCGGTGGGTTTACTGATGAACTTCAGGATAGTGTGATGTGGTTTAGTAATGGTGGAACAAAGTCAGTACTACATTATGATGCGATTGATAATATCAATTGTCTTATGAGTGGAACTAAAGATCTATATATGGTTGATAAGGTAAGTGTATAGTCTTACAGGAGTTCTCGTTACATTCCTCATTTAAACTTTCTCCAGTGATAGACCCCGTTTACACTATACCGGATTCACTCGTCATGGCATCTTCGTTTGCTGTTAAGGAGCAATAATCATCAGCAAATGTTAACGAGGCTAACAGACTTTGTATATTTCTTTGTGTCATTACCATTAGAAATCCTTACAGAGCATCGATAGCTGCCAAATTTGACCCGCTCCGATAGCAATCCGGTATAGTGTAAACGGGGCTATAGTCTCACTGCATGGTACGGGAAACTTCACAATCTATATATGACAGGTTTCGAACCTTACACCTTAGAATTGAGAACTTGTGGAATAAAGAAATTCCATTGTAAACTAAATTTCGGTCTAGGTGAAAAGAAGTTAAGTAATCTACGCAGCTTTGGTCGCAAAATGTGTTGAAATAGCGGAAAGATAGCCCTGCGAGTTTGCAAATTTGGTATACTTTTCTATTACATGCGGAAACTGTTACCATTTTCGGGTCATTTTTAGCTCAAAAGTGGTTACAATTTCCGCACGTCAAAGAAAGTATACCACTTTGCAAACTTTGTAGGGCTAGATTTTCGACATCTTACCACATTTTGCAACCAAATTTTGTAATTTTACTATATCTAATATGCTCTCTCCAGCTGCGACGATGAATTGACTTCTTTTTACCTAAATCGAAACTTAGTCTATAATGGGATTTGTACATTAGTGTAAACCGTACTTTTGCGTATGAAAATGCCGGGTATTCAACAAGTTACCGTAATTACTCCAAAAAAGTACTCCAAATGATAGTTTGATTTTAATAAACTGTTCGCGCATGGTCGTGCAGCTTGGCCAAGGCTGTACATTGCTGTTTAATATTAAAATTCCTAATAGGTTATTAGGTATTAAAACGTCCCAGCCGTATCCCTCCGGTAAATATATTTTAACATTGATATTCTTCAGAGAAAGCGTGCACATATTGATATTGACAGACCTGATGGATCATTCTGTGCAGTTGATGTGGACAAAGTTGATCTTGAGAAGTATCCAGGGCTTGCTGATGTACCCTGGTATAAAGTCCACATGGAGCCGGGAGATTGCTTGTTTATACCTTACAGGTAAGAAAATAAAAACGACAGCAGGGGTGGAAAAATATTTTACTTTCTGGGACCAGGGGCCGGTTGTTCAAAGGTGAGTTAGCTTAACCCTGGGTTAATGTACAACTTCAACCTCGATTTGAAACTCGTTCGAGTTGAATTGTTGATAAAGTTTTTTGTTCAAAATGTTTCACTTAATGAGCAGTTTAATCGCTCAAAGTTTTAAAATAAACAGTGCTTCAAAATGGGAGAATGAAATAGTATGTCAAATTTAAACCTAGGTTAGTGGCTAACCCACTTTTGAACAACCGGGTGCAGAAGACAAAGTCAAGAAAATTTCTGCGAGTATTTCACAGCTAATAAGACCACGACAAGGGAGTAACACCAGTGTGCTAGGCCTGCTGGTAGCCTTGTATACTGCAATTGTCAAACTGTCACAAAAATGAGTATACTAAATGACAATATAATTACTACTTTAGTTTGGTGTGTGATATTGGCAATATCACAGTAAATAATTGACAAAACCCTGAATGTATGTTGTATATATGCAAACCCTGCATGTCTTTCTTTCTTTCGTTCGTTCTTTCTTTTTTCCCTCCTTTCCTTTTCCTCCTTTTTCTTTCTGCTGACTTAGAACATTTCTGGGACCAATGGTCCCTTGGTGTGCTATTCCACCCCTGAACGACGGCAGCAAAATAATAAGAGCAACTACATCATACTTGAGCATCTTCACTATCAGCATCATGATCATTACCATCATCATCATCATCAGCAGCAGCATCATCAATATCAACATCATCATCATCATCATCATCATCATCACACATCATCATCATCTTCGTCATCGTCATCGCCATCGCCATCATCATCATCGTCATCGCCATCGTCATCGCCATCGTCATCCTCATCCCACATCATCATCACACATCATCATCACACATCGTAATCACACATCGTCATCACACACCATCATCACACATCATCATCATCACACTTCATCATCATCATCATCATCATCATCACACATCATCATCATCATCATCACACATCAGCATCATGATCATTACCATCATCATCATCATCATCATCATCATCATCATCATCATCATCTCACGTCATCATCATCATCAGCACACATCATCATCATCATCATCATCATCATCATCACATATCATCATCATCATCAGCACACATCATCATCATCATCATCAGCAGCACACATCATCATCATCATCCTCATCATCATCCTCATCATCGTCATCGTCATCATCAGCAGCAGCAGTAACATCATCAATATCAACATTATCATCGTCATCAGCATTATTATCATCATCATCATCAATAGAAGCATTTTCATTAGCATTAGTATCATTATCCAGGCTTTAAATTTCAGCTTGAGGATCGTCCGTCAAAAAGTCCGACCTGTTTCAAAATGGGTCGGACATTTTAGAAATTTTGTTCGATAGTCTTATGTTTAGTTTGGCGCGAAAATCAATTCTTTTGAAGTAACCATCCTCGTATAGTTTCTAAAAGTACCGACCACTGTATCTCACGACTCGTATTTACGTCAGAAAAAGTTAAAGTTTGGCCGGACATTATATTTCGGACAGACAAAAAGAAATTCTCAATTTTCTTTCGGTCGAACAGAATGTCCGATGCTTTTCTCTTTCCGTTGGACAATGTAACGAATGGGTCGGACAATTTTCGTGAACGACCGATATTTTGAGGCCTGAATTATGATCAGTATCATCGTCGTCAATAGCATTACAGCATCCTCATTACAGCATCATCCTCAGCATAAGCATTCTCAACATCGTTATCATCACCATCACCGTAATTCCTCGCTGTGTCCAGTACTAATGTCCTGCACTACACTGGACGTTACACAAATTGGTTCGTAGTGTTGTACCTCTCTCCCATCGAACCCTTTTTAATGTGCATATAAGGTCTGGTGAGTAAGAGAACTGAATGTTTGGTAATATTTGAACGCTTCTGCTTGCGGAAACTTCATAGAAAAGCAGGGATCAAAATTCCCGCTATTCCCGCCATTCCGAATATAGTAAAATGCCTGACGGGATAGTAAACTTCATGCTCATGGTATACCGTTTGTATAGTAGAAACAATGTGGTACTAAATCACAGAATAGATCATTTTAGTCCATTCTGTGACTAAATGGAAGGTTTTCCTTGTATGATAGATCAATTTACACCGGACTTTGAACCAGCTCACTGTTCATCGCTGAGACTCACTGAGTTTTGTTATTCAATCAACTCGAGAATGATTTCACGAACAGTACAATGAGGAATAGTGGAACTTGAGACGGAACAGTAAATCTCAAACTTTACCATTCCGGCTGTATGACACAAATAAGATAAAATTTCGACCCCTGAATAGGAGACAGGTTTTCTATAACTTGAACTCGATGATAAGGTTCTTACCTCTACTACTGTCTAGCTTTCTTTAATGTTCTTGTTTATTAAGGTGGTTTCATCAAGTGCGTTCTTATGGTCCACGAAATTTGGCCATCAATATTTGGTTTGGTCATAGAATGTCGTTTAACTCCACTGATTGCGAACATAATAAATATCGTGATGAGAAATTTGCGCCGCTCTCTGCTTTCCATGTTACCCAAAATGTAGGACCAAATTTAGCGTAAGTTATTGATGAGACATTTCGTATTTATTGTCTTGTGTACTGTATTTTCAGTGGCAATTTTAAATGACTTGGGAAATTGGCAAATTGAAAAGCATCGTGGTAGATAAATGTTGTATAGGCTGTCTAAAAAGTCTAAAAAATACGTTGACATTTTGTTCGTGAAACTTATTGAATTCACACGGTTTCAACGGTTTTCGAATGCCTCAATGTATTACGCCTTGCCTTACATATCCGTGACCCAAAACTTACAATATTACGGTGGAACTACTAGCTAAATTGTACAAGAAATAAAATAGTAACATCACATTCAAAGAGTGAACATTCTTATATGCTATCGAAAGTCAACGTTTGTTCAACTCTCAATGTACTGCTTCAGGGTGTTGATTATTGACGAAATGGAGGAGAAATCTATAGATGAAAGGAAATGGCTGGAAATTGTGAAGGTTAGATACGGTTTAGTATTATTATAAATTCAAAAGCAAAATACAAAAGAAACTCGTGACCCGTAGCGTATCTATGTATCTGGGGCCGGTTGTTCGAAAGGTGGATAGCGCTATCCACTGGATAGTGATTGTTGGTAGCCTTTGTAGAATTTCCCATTGATCGTTATAACATAAACTTACGACTTGTAACGATAGATTAAAGTCTCTAATATTTACATTGTTGACCAAAATGGAAGCTTTGACATGTTTTGTGCAATTTTATGAACGTTGAAAAATTCACTATCCAATGGATAGCGCTATCCACCTTTCGAAAAACTGGCCCCTGATATAGACTCGCTCAAGATTTGTCTTTTAAGTTTTAGAGCATAGATTACCTCAATTCTCAAAATTCCAACGCGAATACCGTATTCTCTTAACTGAGCCCCCCCGGGGACTTATTCTTTTCAGACCCTTTTGAGGGGAGTTTATTAGAGAGAGGGGGGTTATTTGAGAGGGGGGGGGCTTATTTAGCTATCCATAAAATCTTAGATAATTTTCCGGAAAACGTAAGGTATTACATTCATAGTATTATAAAAAAACAAAATACACATCAGCACAACAGAACGTTTTAAAGGGGGAGGGCTTAATAAATTTCTTCCTCTTAAAAGGGGGGACTTATATGAGAGGGGTAAGCCTACAAAATCATGAATTTTAGAATCCGCATGCAAGACTTGCAGTTCGGTCTTAATCAGGCTCCGGCTCGGGTTTATAGTTCTGATAAAGACCTCTTTTGCGTGGTTTGTATGTATTACATCTGACTTGTTGACTTCAATGTATCTATTTGCTTAATTACATGAATATATGTAGATTTTCCAGTTTTTGATACAGATTTTAAAACAAAATGAATTAAATTAATTATCATTTGTTAATTTATTTATATAGAGGCTATTACCCAATGATATGTTAATATCCCCGGACGGAATGTTGTTGGTGAGTTTTAGATTAAGTTGAACTACCTATATTAAGGTCAGAAACTGTACATGTTCAGAATATTGAAGTTATTTATTGTGTCTGTATCGTGGTCAGGGATTGTGCTTGATCATGATCTTTGAATGATTCAATGTGCCTATATTAAGGTCAGGGATTGTACATATGATATTTGGGATTTTTAAAATGTCGATCGGGATACTAACGCCCGTGGTTCTACTTGTTTGAGTTGTTGGAAGTTTACATGTCAAGGTCAGGGATTGCACAGACAGTATTTCGTAACCGAACATACATAAATAATGCGAGCAAACGTAAAATGTCAAGGAAACATGTCTTGTCTGTCTGGGATGTAACACCGTTTCGTGTTCGTTTCGTAGTTGCAAACCATGTTTCAAGAAATGGACTCGAACAAGGACTCCAGGCTATCTCCAGAAGAAGTAATGAATTCTTCAATGGAAGAATACCAAAAACGTTTGATGGAGATGATTTCTAGTGAAGATGACCAGGGCGACGAAGTTGAAGATAGTAATGATGTTGAAGATGATAGTGAAATTGTTGAAAATCGCATACATGAAGACTTCTAGAAGTAATCTATAACTTTTAGATGAATTTTACCGTAACTATAAGAATTTTTGGAAACACCACGTAAATATATTTATGCGAAGCGTTCGGTTCTTGTATTGTAAGTCACCATGCAAACATCGAAAGAGCTTATTGGAGTTTACTACTTTTGGAAATTCATACATAGAAAACTTTAGGCTTTGAACAGAAGAGCAAATTTTCCCTGCATTCCAGCGCATCTTGTTGACGAACTGAGTTCACCGACTAGTGACGTAAACGAGGAAAGCTAGGGAGAATCAGCGTAGGCACGATCAAGCAAACAAAAGGAAAGTCAAAGACAAGCAAAACATTTCATGGACACACCACGAAGAATCGTTCTTTACACTTGTGGAGAAAGACGTCGTTATTGAGATGTATAGAGTACTAGTGTGGTTCAGATTTTTATTTCCTCTACCGCTACTTGGACGTCTTGATGACAAGGCTTTTCGTGCGTGACTCTGAGTATTTTTCGTGCGTGACTCTGAGTAACACCAATATAAAGTGACTGCTTTGCAGTCTAACAAAATTCCTCTTTTGAGTGGTGAATCATATAAACAAGCGCATCTCATTGGTTAGGCTTTGTTAATGGTAGTCGTAGTCTAAATCTGTACTTCTCTACTATATCCGGCCGACTGTAATTCGCACTAGAAATAAAGCGACTGTTTCGCAGATGGTTTGCACCCACCCACCAACTCGCTGACACTTTCCCACTTCCACACACATGGAGCAAAGTGCAAAGTTTCAAATTTCGTCCATTTTTTTTCCTTGAGCTTTTTTTGACGGTATCCGTCGCAATAAAGCATTCAAGGTTAATTTCCAAAATCATTGTGATGATAAGGAGATCAGGTGACGGGCCATGGACTTTGCAATGATTATGTATACTTAAACAGACCAACCCTATTGGCCCTATGCATCGTAATATTGGCCTAATGTTTGCAACCATGGTGAATATTCTAATTTCTCAATCGAAATTGTAGCTATCGTGTCACGTCGAAACCCTTAAGTTAAAATCTTTTTCTATATGCGTTTCGCTCCCTTACGTGGAAAAGTCGGTAAAAACGAAAGGATTAGCTCATCATCGTTCAAAAATGTTTGGACTTTGAACAATATCGTCACATGTTCGCGCCCTAGATTATTTTCAATAAACCTGTAATCGCCGGATACTTGCGGGTAAAATTCTGCAATTTCTATTGGCTCGTGTCGCGCTCGGCTCCATCTCGGCTCGTACCCGTAGAGGTCACATGAAGTTCAAAGTCCGAGTGATTTGCTCAAAAGCCAAGCTTCTTTTCAAAAGACGTCATTTTACCTCAGGGTTCCCAAATTTCGATTCAGTAACAAGTCGATTCAAAAGCTCTAATATGACTGCCGTTAACCAAGAAGAAGTGCCACTCGAAGTCGACGAAAACAATGATGCTGGTTTTTACGAGCGTTTGCGAGCATTGCCTGTTGTAAGCAAGGCTATTGACCAAACGGAGGCACTCTACAATGCTGTGAAGGGCCACAACGGCTTGACTCAATATGCATGTGACACTGGAGAAAGTGTTGTGAATTGTGTTACTACAGCAGCCTATAATGTTGGTACGCCTATTGCTGACATGGCACTCAAAGTTGCCGAACCCTTTGTGGGTAATCCAGGTATATTTCGCCGTAATTTTTTGTTCTTTTATTTTTGTTTACATAATTGCAAAAGGTTTATACGTGTTGTTTAATATATTGTGTTTACTCTATAAAGAATTTCAACGGTTGCTTGCAATAAATCTGTTTGAGTAGTGAAGAATGTTTCTCTCTGACATCGTTGCACATGGGCGAATAATTGTCATCTAGATCAAATGACAAGGAAGGCAGTGACGCAGGGCACGTCAAAAGTTGCAGATCGTTTAGTTTTGGTTTACGATCTTTAGCAAAAATTAACGTTCAGGAAAATAGCCACCATAGCCTCTTAGCTCGTTGGATGGATTCGTTGGAATGCATTGCGTGTCACTAGGTTAGGAAGAGAATTTGGCAGATAGTTTGTCAACCTAGTATGTAACAGGAGTTCTTCCTGGATGAGTAGAATTACCTGGCATCAGATACGGTTGAATATAGTTCTAGGTGGGCTACAAAAGTAGAATGCATAGGTAGGCCACATTGGAGTTCAGTTCTAGTCCGTAGGTTGATTAATAGCTTAGTAAGAACTAGACTTTTTAGTTTGGTTACCCATTGAAATGGGAATGGCCTCACCCAGATAAGTAAAATTGTCTGGCATTAGATATGCATGAGTTGCCACTTATTGGATGAATCAGGTAAAAGTTACCTGAACATGTATACTTAAATTGTCTTACATAAAAGTTAGTTGAACTTCAATGGATGCAACTTTTCATTTTTTATAGTAGCCAAATTGGATAATGTTGCTGAACAAACATTGGCCACATGTGAAGAAAAGTTTCCTATCATCACAGAACAACCAGCTGAGGTTGTTAATTTTGCACTATCAAAGTTGTAAAAGATTTGACAATGTAGACACCCTTTAATCTCTGGGTGAAACCTTTGAAACTTTATTAATGGGTTAAAATGTCTGGCATTATAAATCATTGACATTTTACTATCCTCCAATGCCAAAGTATTTTTTAAGCATCTATCAGGGTACATTACCACCTATTATCTAGTCCATTCCATTTAATAACAACTGTTTTGAGAACAAGTAAAATGTCTGGATGGTGTAAAGTAACAAAGAAACACTTGGAAACATGGTAGCCACTCCCTGAGTTAAAAATGAAATCCAACTTTAAAAGTCAAGCGTGTCTGAGAATTGAAATAATTGGCATGAGAATATACAAATCTCTAGATTATTTTTAGATTATTTTTATTATTATTAGATTATTATTATTATTATTATTATTATTATTATTATTATTATTATTATTATTATTATATTATATTATTATTATTATTATATTATTATTGTTATTATTAGATTATTTTTATTATTATTTTTAATATTTACAGTTGATGCAAGTGTATTGATTAAAGTTGAACAGCTCACTTGTTTCTGATAGATTGTGAGCAAGACAGTTGACGCAATTAAAAGCAAAGCTGATAAATATTACAATGCTGTCAACAACACTCGGGTTGCTCAATTCACTCATGCAAGAGTAAACGAAGCCATTTCTCTCTCGGAGCTTGCTGTTGAGATTTTGCTGCCTGCCGACCCAGCAGTTCCTGAAGATGTTGAAGAAGAAGAAGAAGAATCTACCGAGATCAAGAAGGAAATGGGAGAAACAAAAGGACATGTTGAACGAGTTTTGGCACTTGGAAAAAGAATTCAGCGGAGAGGAAGCAAAAAGTTGATGGGATTGAAGCCAGTTCAATTCACATATGACAATGTAAGTTTCAACCTGAACATTGAAAGTGCTAACTAACGACATTCAGTAAAGCATCATTTTGTTATTCTACTAAACATTACTGCCAGTTTTGCTATGTAAGTAGAGATGCGATGCTGCCTGGTGCACCATATTTATTGGATACACAAAACTAGGTACCAAGGTTTTGTTAGCTTATTAAGATGCAATGTACCTCAGTGTTCCAAACAGTTAATTAATTTTTGCAAAGTGAAATGCTAGACAACTTCAGTCGTTGTGGGAGTCTTATGGGTTTAGAAAACTTGCAGTTTTTTATTTCTAAATTATCAGAATGTGTTCTACCCTATTCTCTTACACTGGCTATCAAATTCCATGCAATTTACTTATCAAGGTGCCAATGAATGGACATGAAAGAAAATCTATTGCACCAGCACAAAAACTTAAGTTACTGTTACTTTGTTGACAATTGTCATCATTTTTCCAGATGATTTCTTTACAACAGAATATGACGAGTTTGATTCACAGATCGCAAGAAGCTGGAAAGTCTGTTCAAGAAGTTGCTCTGGTCATCCCAAGTTTAGCCGTCAAGTTAACTGGGGAAGCTGTTGTTAACACTAAGGCTTTTGTTATTGCCTTTAAGAATGTAAGTATGCTGTTTATGTTTGTACAGAATTTTGTAGAGTGAACACAATAAAATTTTAATGAAGTGGTTACAGTTGTATAGCTTTACTGGTACGACGCTGTGTGCGGTGCTAATTTGCTTCAACCTGGCCTGGATAAAATATTTTTCTTCCTGGCAGCAAAATGCAAAAAAAATTTCCTGCAAAACTAGGACATATTTCCGTATCTCGCACGAAGTTTTTTTGTTCATAATTTATTTTGAGTTCAACAATGTAAATTTAAAGAACATAGTTAAAAAATATACTTCAAAATTGCTCATTGGCCATTGAAATTTTATTTTAATATTTTGATATTACTCTTGTTCTCTAAGTGTAAAAAAAATTTGCCAGGAAATTTTGACTTGGGAGTAAATTTTTCGGAAAATTTCATGGCAGCGGTGCTGCCGGACATTTTCTAGCCTTGGCTTTAACCCCAATTAACTTGTTGTCAAAGCTTGCTTTTTCTCCTCACAATTTACTAGAATAGTTAAAGTCCCTTGTTTACTGATTAAAGTTTGCTGTTCTCAGCGCCTGTTCATATGGGCCAAAGTTATCCCGGTTAGCGAGGAAACTTTTCGACCAGCCAAATCGTTTTGTTCTGTTCAT
>JAODVM010351607.1:0-11185 GCA_025400095.1 Phenganax marumi
AAAAAATTATGTCAAGAGGTTTCGGCGCCACCTTAATATTTTGTAATATTAAGGTGGCGCCAAAACCTCTTGACATAATTTTTTTAAACTTTCTTAAAAAATGTTCTTTGATGTGCAAATAATTTTGATGCAATAAAAAGGAAGTTTACCGACTACTTTTTGTGTAAAATGCTTTCGAAATGTAAATATAGGGTGTATTTGGGCCTCTGTATGGTTGCCATGGAAACAAAATTTATGTTGGGAGTAAAAGAATTGAGAAGTTAGAAGCTGTTGTAACACCACCTAGCAAGAACTGGCACTAATCCATCATGATGTGCAAGAAAGCCTTTTGTAAAGTTCAGTGGCTCAGGAAAATGCAAAACAGGTAAGAGCCACCTTAAGCCAGCAGCCAAAAGAAGCGGTTTACAAGGGAATTTGACAAACCACGCTGTCAGGAAAACTTCCATTGGTCGTCTGTTGGATGCTGAAGTGCCAGCAAATTACGTAGCCCAACACAGTGGCCACAAGAATTTGAAAAGCCTTGACTCGTACAAGTCAGCATCTCTCGTGCATCAACGGAAAATGTCCTTTGTTTTGAGCCGTAGCGAGTGACGTGAGCAGCTTAATGAAGCTGCATGTCAGGCAAGCAGCAGTTCTACAGCATCTGGAAGTGCAAATCCAATCCATGATCTTAGCCGATTAGCAGGTACCTCCATGATGGGCCTTTTCTCCGGTGCAAACATTGGAAAAATCGAGGGCTGCACTTTCACGTTCACAGGTGGAAGCATGGTCGCCGAAAACAAACCCAAGAAGCGCCGGATTATTCTCAGTGATGACTCTGATTCTGATTAAAGAACTTAAAAAACTTACAGGATTGCCGGTTTGTTGACTGAGCCAATGTAAATCTTTTGCTAATTTGAATTTCAAGTGTAACTTTTTCACTTAAAAAACTAAGAACATTTCATCTTGAGACTTGACTGCCAAATTTTCAACAGCGTTTCTCTGATGTCAGTGGCGTGATTTGGATTGACAGGCCTCATGCCGTATTTTGATTGACAGGAAGCCATTTCATTGTAAAATTTTTTGCATATTGGATATTTGCAAGTATCGAGTTATTGCGGGACAATGTCAGCGAAATATATTTAGAAAATCAGTAAAAAATGAGAATGAATATGGTTTCGAGCCCTTCCTTTTTGCATCATCACGATATTTACTTCTCAGCATTCCTCGCAAAACCCTGCGCTGCTTCGCCTCTAGTTCGCCCCTTGATGTGCTTGTCCGTTGGAGGAAAAAATAAATAAGTTATTTACCGGCTTACGGTCGGTCCGTATAGGGAAAAACTGTGACCTCGGCCTGTATATTCTGACCTCGACCCAGAGGCCTCGGTCAGCATATTCAGACCTCGGTCACAGTTTTTCCCTATACGGACCTCCCAGCCGGTAAATAACATATATTCATATATATATTTAGCACAAAATTGGATTGCACATGTTTGCCTATTTCTTCTTGTTCATCAATCATTTTTCACCAAACTTTACCAAGCTTTAAATGGGTGAAATATTTTGCAACAGTATTTGGCAATATCTAGAGCTAAAAATCTTTTATCTTCACCCTTGTTATAACAACTTGCTTGTTTTGTCCTTTTTAGATTTTCTCATCATTAAATTTACTGCAATATTGCTATACAGTGATTACGGAGGTATGTACCCATCTGAATATAAGCTGTTTTAGAATAATCCCAAAACAAATCAAGGAAGAATCTTCCATCAAAGAGGGAAAGGCAAGTTAACTGAAAATTTTGTATAATTCTTGCGTAGGAAACTTTATATTTTTTCTTGTGTGTCAAATTTTGGGTTTTAATTCAAATAGGCTATACATACAGATTTTAATTCATCACTAGCGACACCATATTAAATGGAAAATTGCGTATGCGATTTGCCGTATGTCAGTATGTTGTGATTCACCTACTTAGTAGGAAACGAAAATCTTTTTATTGAATAATTTTGTAACTCATGTAACTGGATCCGATATTTCGTGTCGAACACCGGACTTTGTTAGGTACCACGATCATGATCATCTTTAAATTGTACTTTAATTGTACTTGTCATCATCTATTATACTTCAAATTGTTTTTCTATTGAAATATGCACATAACTACTGATAATGTACTTGTAACAGTTGTGGAATACAAGTATATGCGCGCGCGTATCGAAGAACGCTTGAAAACTTTAAAGTTAGAAAGATTGCATGTATAGAGACAGTTGGCAGTTGCACACTCAGATTATCTGCAATAAGTGAAATGATTGCACTACTAGTTTGGAAATAATTAACGCATTAACACTTCTTAATTTACGAAATTTCAAAATTATGCACTGATTTGATACCGATAAAAACAACGAATTGCCAGGTATCTGTATATTGAGTAGTTGTGCACGTACACTATCTGTATCGATAAGTGATGCTTAATATACGTACTTTAATAAATTTATCAGATTACAGAATACAATATATATGGGGAAAATAACCACAACAAACGCTAGAAAAAGTGTCTCGCTCAAGTCATGAACAGCACGGTGTGACCAGGTTTTCTCAAGGAGAATTACTATATCAGGTGATAAAAATTACCACGAGGTCAAAACTCACCACGCACACTTTTATCCCATATTATCCCAAGCCTTATTCCGGAATATCCCTAATTTACCCTAATTCACCCATACAAGTACTTTACTACCCTAGAAAAGGGCTTTGCTATGGAAAATGGAAATTTATGGTTAGGGTTGAGCATAAACACGCGCATCCGCAGCCTTCACCTGGGCCACCCTTGTAAAGTAAATTCTGCTTCATTTCTATTATAGTATATCATAATTTGTTATCAACTATTTGTTTTATTTAACATCCTTTTAATATTAACATTTTTCAACAATTTAACAAAACAATGCATTGTTGGGGACTCAGTGACTCACATGTTGATTCACATATTATAATCTCCGTATGCTCATTGAAATAACTCAAATAGATCACAAACACAAATACTAATGCCAGAGGTAACCGAATCACGGAATCGGAATCATCGAATCGATCAAACCTAATGCTATCCTCCCACTTTTCAACAGCGGAACCGGCCCCTTTAGTGGTAAATGAAAAGCAAATTTGGGAAAACTGGGAGCATATATTGTTGTTATTTAGTTCATTCCAAAATCTCAATTAATTACTACAAATTACTATACTTTTAATGAGGTTATATTATAACCAAAGTTAATAGCTGGGTAACCTTGCGTGTCGTGGAAGGTACGTGGGTGTTATCAGCTGTCAACACCGAGGTGCGCCTTATGTTAATGTACTGCTTGCTGCATGTACAATCATTACTGTCATAGCACGCAAAGTGTGACAAGCTCTAAAAAAGTTCAAGCAAACGCGAACAGTTAAATTACGATTTTTATCATGACGTCGAACTCTGGTGACTCGGGTGAAACCTCTACTCGTTCCACGACAACGGCAATCGACTGGCATTCCGCGTTTCAGTCCACCGAATTTCTCTCGGAACTACAAACAGCGCTAACGACCGGCCGTGTCTCGACCGCCATTGCCTCTTCACAGTTGGAACAACTGGACGACGCGCTTCCACCAGCAACATCAGCAGGTAACTCCACCGTGCTCAACCAAGGTACGATCAATGCTCCTTCTTTTATCTCGGCTGTTGCCGGTAGTGTCCCAGATTCGGTCCCCCAAACTCAGCCCTCGCTGAACCTTACAGGCGTACTTAATACTCCGTCCCTGACCCAGGCCCCTACCAATTCCTTAAACCCCCTCTTAGGCCTCGACAAGGCCTTTAGTTTGGGCCCTGGTCGTTCTCCCATCCCGCCTAAGTTGGTCTCCAAAATCCTCGGCAATAAATACGTCGAGTTCTCTGACCTGCTCCCCGCAAATTTGGATGAGCCTCTCTCGGACACTACCAGTTTCATGATCGAGGGTTCGACTATCGTTCCTGTATCCCGGCCTGCTCGGGCAAAGAAAACGGATTTAGACATTTTATCGTGGGTAGAATGCTTTATTAGCTATGCGCCTGTCATGGTCACGTTTCAACCGCATCGGGCGCGCGATCTGTTTGCGTACATGTCGCTTATTATAAGCACGTCCAAGCGTTTCGGCGGCAGGGCTTGGTTCCATTACGACCGGGCTTATCGTCGTGAAGCCGAAGTCAACAATTCTCGCGACTGGAGCGTGATGCGAACTGATTTGTTTAACTTTCATACTTCGGCGATACATCGCGTGCCTGATGCGCCGGTTGGGGGTAATCGTCATGCTCGCACTGGGTCTACATCTAGCGCATCCTTGACCGAAGCGTCTGGGAATCCAAACAGCCCTCTTTTCTGCTTATCGTGGAACCAGGGGGCCTGTGTCAGTCCAAACGCTAGCTGTAGATTTCGCCACGCCTGCAACGTCCCTGGCTGCAACCGATTTCACCGAAGAATCGCACATAAATCTAACGAACAATGGCGGGAAAAACGCAAACGCTCTCCCGAAAACGAACGCTATCGATCAAAATCTAAACACTGAGATTAACGCCGCGCCTGCCTTTTTGCCTATATCATTTTTTGCATCTAATCCAGTTAAATTTGTTTTTTCTCCTGCGAACACCTTGGCCAACTCCCCTATCAATGTGGACAATTTAGTTATGCAATTACTTGGTCATCCGGACAAAGCCAAAGTGAACTATGTTTTATATTATCTGCGCCAAGGCTTTCGTATTGGCTTTCATTCAAACTCAGTCAACCTAAAATCAGCTAGCAGTAATTGCCCGTCCTCCCTGGAACATTCTGAGGTTATTGACACGTATCTAACTAAAGAGATCCACGCTGGTAGAGTTTTTGGCCCAATGCATTCTCCTCCTTTTACAAACGCACAAATCAGTCGTTTTGGCGTGATTCCCAAGAAAAACAAGGTTAATGCTTGGCGTTTAATATTGGATTTATCTCATCCCCTGGGGCACAGCGTCAACGATGGCATTGATAAAAGCGAGTTTCCTGTTTTTTACAGCACAGTCGACGACGCAATACGCTTAATTGTAAAAATCGGAAAAGGCGCGTTAATGGGGAAAGTAGATATTCAGAATGCTTATCGTATTGTGTCAGTTCATCCGGCCGATTATTATCTTTTGTGCATGCGATGGCGAGATCATTATTTTGTAGACCTCGCTCTCCCGTTTGGCCTCCGCTCAGCGCCGTACATTTTTAATAGCTTGGCCGATTTGTTTCATTGGATTATTACTAATAACTATCTAGTCCCTGATCTACTACACTACCTGGACGACTATTTTACTCTGGGCCCCCCTGGGACATCCTCTTGCGCTGATTCATTGCACGCCATCCAACAAGCAGCTAGTGACACTGGTATTCCCTTGGCCCCAGAAAAGATCGAGGGCCCCACAACTTGTTTGACCTTCCTAGGAATCGAACTAGACTCCCTGCAAATGACTGCGCGATTGCCTGCGGATAAACTTTCTGATTTGCTAACCCTCATTAGAAGTTGGGTAAACAAAAAATACTGCAAACGTAAAGAGCTAGAATCTTTGATTGGTAAACTGAGTCATGCTTGCTATGTAGTTCCTGCGGGGCGCACGTTTCTACGTCGATTAATTAATTTGCTTCGCGACTCCAAGCGTTTTTGGAAATCCATCCGCATTACTCGAGACTGCCAACGAGATATACAATGGTGGTCTGAATTTTTGCCCTCTTGGAACGGGATTTACTTTTTTGATCTACCCGACTGGGCCCCACCATCTGACTTTGAACTTTCCAGCGACGCCTCGGGCAATCTGGGCTTCGGGGTGTATTACAATGGCGCTTGGTTCCAACAACATTGGTTACCCTCCCAGCAACCCTTGGGCATGGCCTACAAAGAGCTCTATCCCATCGTGCTGGCATGTCATATCTGGGGACCAACCTGGGCAAACAAACGGATAAAGTTTTGGTGCGATAACCAGAGCGTGGTTAATATTTTGCAATCTGGCACGTCCAAAAACGACCACATAATGCATTTGGTTCGCGCTCTCTTTCTCGTGACAGCACGATTCAATTTTCACGTGTGTGCAGCGCACTTGCCGGGCAAGACGAACGCCATCGCTGACGCTCTCTCCCGTTTCAACTTGCAGGAATTTTTCCGCCTAGCTCCCACAGCACAGCCCACTCCAGTCGAGGTTCCAGAGCGTTTGCAAGCTCAGCTGACTTGCAGTCTCTGAATAACTACGCAACCTCCCTGCTATATCACGGTCTTGCAAAATCAACCAGACTTACTTACTCCGCGTCTCAGAAGCGGTTCTTGGACTTTTGCTATTGATCTCAACGCTTAAACGAGAATGGGTCACCGCTGCCAGCTAATGAACAAACGCTCTCGTTGTTTGCGGCTCATCTCTCGCGTACTCTCAAAGCCAGCTCGATTAAAGTCTACCTCTCGGGTGTTCGATCCTTGCACATTGAACAGGGTTTCAAAAACCCTCTAGAAAACTGCTTTCGCCTAGAACGGGTCCTGCGCGGTATCAAACGTCTCCAGGGAACTGGCACGCAGCGACGGCTACCTATTACTATTTCTATTTTGCGCAAGTTACACCACATCATCGACCCTACGAGCTATGCAGACTCCTTGTTTTGGGCGGCGTGTGTGACAGGATTCTTTGGCTTTTTGCGCTGCGGGGAATTTACTACACGTTCTACCCGGTTTGACGTCGAAACTAACTTGTCCTTGAACGATATCCAAGTCGATAAGCACAGTAATCCCAAGGTGGTCTTTATCAATATCAAAGCCTCCAAAACCGATCAGTTTCGCCAAGGGCATCGTATACGTATCCGCGTCTCCGGTGACTCTGTTTGCGCCGTTCAAGCTCTTATGACGTATCTTCATCACCGTGGTAGTACTCCAGGACCGCTCTTTATGCTCCCCACCGGACAACCGTTATCGCGCGACAAGTTTTGTGCATGGCTCAAGGACGCTCTGTTACGCATCGGCGAAAACGGCCAGTACTCTGGGCACAGTTTCCGAATTGGCGCTGCCACGACCGCCGCAACTGTGGGGCTCCCGGATCATCTCATAAAAACACTTGGCCGCTGGATCAGTGACGCGTATCAGTTATACATTCGCACACCACCCGCCGTATTGGAGAGCGTGGCCTCGCGTTTAGTCATCTGAGGCAGGTTCCTGGCGTACAACTAAGAACATCCGTTCCTACTTTAAGTTACATTACTCCTTAGCTCGCGCTTATCTATTGCATATTTTTGCTTATTACCCGACGCGTAGTGCTCGAGAGCTCTACTTAGTACTATGTTTCTATCTACATACTTAAAAAAAAAAAAAAAATCCGTGGACAAGGCCGTTGTATGTCTCTGTGTCTTGCGATCGCGGCGTTTGCTCGCTAGCTCGAGAAACTCTCTCGGCGTAGCTCTACGCCATCAGTCTCGACGATTGCGTAATTTGCTCGTTAGCTGAAGAAAGCATCTTGGCGTAGCTCTACGCCATTGATCTCTGCGATTGCGTAATACGCTCGTCAGCTGCAGCAAGCATCTGGGCGTAGCTCTATGCCATTAATCTCTTCGATTGCTTAATTTGCTCGCTGGCTGGAGAAAGCATCTTGGCGTAGCTCTACGCCATTGATCTCTACGATTGCGTAATTTGCTCGCTGGCTGGAGAAAGCATCTTGGCGTAGCTCTACGCCATTGATCTCTACGATTGCATAATTCGCTCGTTAGCTGATGAAAGCATCTGGGCGTAGCTCTACGCCATTAATCTCTTCGATTGCTTAATTTGCTCTCTGGCTGGAGAAAGCATCTTGGCGTAGCTCCACGCCATTGATCTCTACGATTGCATAATTTGCTCGTTAGCTGAAGAAACTATATCGGCGTAGCTCTACGTCACTAATCTCCACGCTTACGTATTTTGCTCATTAGCTGGCGAAACTATCTCGGCGACGGGCGTAGCTCTACGCCACCGATCGCTCTGAATGTGTATTTGTCCGCTAGCTGGGGAAACCGTCTCGGCGTAGCTCTACGCCTTTGAGCTTTACGATTGCATAACTCGCTCACTAGCTGAAGAAACTATTTTGGCGTAGCCCTACGTCAGTGGTTTCTACGATCGCGTAATTTGTTTATTAGCCGTAGCCCTACGACGCTCGGATCCGCGGGCTTGTATTGGGCTCCTTTAACGGGAATGCTCCCCAGGTGTATCCCCACGAAAGCACAGGTTCGGCCTAGTTGCACGGGTAGTAGGGTTCGGTACTTGGATGGTGCGATGCCTGCAGCATCTCATTGGATGGCAGTTCAAGATACCATTTGCATGGATCTTTCCTTAATCCAAGTACCACAGCCAGGTTCCAGGCCTCCCGGGCCACAGCTCGTTCCCAGGTTATAGCTCGTTCCCAGGCCACCTCGGACAATAGCTTGCACCTAACCTTCCAAATGGGTAAGTAGGGTTCCCTCGCCCTAGTGGGCTATTCAGGTTAACAAAGATATTAAAAAGAGTATAAGCAAATTTTGTAGAATTTCCTTCTCTTGCCAGAAGATTTAAAAAATAAGTACGCTGTGCGAACTGGCAGCTTTTGGCGTAGAGGCTGAATACAGAGTATGTACAGGGTTTACGCAGGCAGAGGATTCTATAGTGGCAGTGGACATGAACGTAGAAAGATTGAATTCTTGCCGCTCATTAGTCGTCTACTGATTACTTGTAATTGTTATCGACCAACAGTTTATCCTCGTATCTGTGTTCTTGTTAATTTCATAGCCATCACATGCATTGACAAGAAAGCGCAAAAGTCTATCAATATCTCAAGTTATCTTCAGCAAAGAAACCATTAAAAATACAAGTTACCGATATCAAACTGTCAGTGGCGACAGCATAACAGTATATATTTGTTAATGTAAAGATAATTTCTCACCTTCGATTTAGATGAGTGTGTATTTTGTTGACACATTCTTCAAAGCTTACCAAAATCGCCGTGTGTGTACGCGCATTTGTCATCCGGTTATAGGATTTCATACGTTGCTTTATTTAGTTTATACTCCCTAAATAGCTATAGATAGGCATAATATCACCACGACAACAAATAAATTGAAAACCATACGATAATATGTGGATAACATCCTGATAACATCTTCTGTGTTTCCGCTACTATACTCAATACTTCACAAGCGTTCAACATTTTTGTTCCCACTATTACATTGAAACATGTAATCATCTGGGGTCAGTTGTTCGAAAGTTGGATAGCGTTTTCCATTGGATAGTGAATTTTTCCACGTTCACAAAATTGAACAAAAAGTACCAAAACTTCCATTTTGGTTAACGATGTAAATATTAGAGATTTGAATCAATCGATATCAGCCGTAAATTTATGTTAAAACAATCAATGGAAATTTTTACGAAGAGTAAAAAAAATCACTACTCAGGGGACAGCGCTATTCAACTTTGGACTAACCGGTCCCAAGTGGTCAAAGTCATGGAATTCACGGCTACCCAGTTCAATCCTGGAACCGGTTGTTCGAAAGGTGGATAGCGCTATCCACTGGATAGTGATTTTTTGTAGCCTTCGTAAAATTTCCCAATGATTGTTGTAACATAAAACTACGACTTGTATCGACAGATTATAGTCTTTATTATTTATATCGCTGATCAAAATGGAAGTTTCGACGTTTTTTGTGTTATGAACGTTGAAAAATTCACTATCCAATGGATAGCGCTATCCAACTTTCGAACAACCGGCCCCAGTACTTTGGAATGTCGATTCTAATGATACGTCTTCGATAGCCGATTCGGCTGGCAGCTTTTCAAGAACGGCTATCCGAAGATAGCTCGTTCGATTTGGCTTCCAATAATCAGTACTTTTGGTAAAAAGAGGAAATCTTTCTAAAACACAAAATCACTTTCGCACAATCTGTCTGTAATTACTAAATGAAATATAGAGAAAAAAAAGTTAAAACTATTTAATTAAGGATATATCTCCAGTTGTGATGAAATCGGGCTTTAGCGTTATTAGCCGGGTTTGCTCAGATGGTAGTGTATCAGACTTTAAACCTGAGAGTCATGGGTTCGAATCCCATAGAGGGCTTGAGAAAAGCGAGGCAATGTACAATATACCTATCGAAGTCAAAAAATCCTTTACACAATTTTAGTACGAGTCTTGATTGAAAAAATGCAATTCTGTTTATATTTTAATAATTTGGAGGGCAATGGTAAGCGGGTTGCAATAGTTGAATTGAGAGAGTGTCAGAATGAAGATAAGCTGGTCCCTGGTTCAATACTGGGGCGCGGCAGTCGTCTCCACCGCACCTTCAATGGCTATGATAAAGGGAGTTACGAAACCATTTTTAAAGAGTCCAAGATAGGTCAAGGCTCGTCCTGCGCCGTATACGTTCCAGAAAGGGGTAGAGGACGAACTGGAAAAGTTGGAGAAAGAAGGAATGATTTTGCCTCTGGAATCTTCCAGCTGGACTACGCCAATGGACCTTTAACCTTATAGACAAAATTTCAAAAAATTTTGAACTAGGAAAATCTTTTACCACAGTCTGAAAGAGCATCCTGAATTTAGTAAAACTGCCAAGTTTCGTTGGGAAATGTTGTAAAATAAGGAAAATATAGCCGTGAAAGTTGGCAATGTTGTATATTTTTCTATTACGCACGGGAAATTAATACCCATTTTCTCGAACGGGGTATTAATTTCCCACGCGTAATACAAAAAAATATAAAATTGCCAACTTTGCACGGCTATATTTTCCTTATTTTCCAACATTTCCCAACCAAACGTGGCAGTTTTACTAAATTCAGGGTGCTCTTTCAGGCTGTGGAAAGACTTTCCTAGTTCCAAATTTTTTGAAATTTTGTTTATAAGGTTAAAGGTCCATTGTGCTTGTAATAAAGTCAAATGGACAGGTAAAAAGTTGTGGTGATCCTAAATGTACGGTGAATCAAGTGTCAATTTTAGACGACTATCCCGTTCCAAAGTCAGGAGATCTTTGGCTTCATTAGCAGATGGAGAAAATTCTACGAAGCTGAATACGTCGCAGGCATATTAACAATTGGAATTCGATGAAGATTCAGAAAAGCTTACCATGCACCATTAATACCAGGGCGCTTATATATAGGGCGGTGCGACGCAGTCATAAAGCGCTGATCGATGTGTGATGCGGAAGTAGACTGGCACGAGCGTGCTTTTCAGAAAAATTCGACC
>JAODVM010351718.1:0-11185 GCA_025400095.1 Phenganax marumi
TTTTTAAAATAATCGGCAGGTACCGATTAATCGGCCGATTAGTTACGATAATCGGCTTATAAATAATCGGCCTCAGTAATCGGCAAATTTTCTTATCGGCTCATCCCTAGAACAGAGCCTACCGTATTCTCTCCATTTAGCCCCCCGGGAGGCTTATTCTTGTCAGACCCTTTTGAGGGGGGGGCTTATCTAGCTATTCTTAAAATCTTAGATAATTTTCCGCATAATAACTAAATCACATGAAGAGACGTGTTCAGTTTTGAGTAAATTGGAAGGGGGGGTTAATAAATTTCTCCTTGAAAGGGGACTTATTAGAGAGGGCGGGAGCTTTTGAGAGAGAAAACTGAACAGAGAGAATACAATATTTCGATAGTATTTACAGTACTTCTTGTCGGAAAATGACATCACTGTATTATCACAAGTATAAAAGGTACGTGGTTATGATTGCAGAGTATTTTTTCAGTTATGATCTTGAGGCAACAATACTACTGGTACAATCATCGTGTGGATTGCCTCCCACTACTGCGGTCAATCCAGACCAGTCGTTCACTAAGCATCAGTCACCTCGTAATAGACAGGTTTGTTCATTTAACCGTACGTAGTATGGATATAATACTAAATACTTATTTGTGAGAATTCAATGAACAAATGCTAAACAATGTAGATTCTCTTCATTATTCACTGCATCGGCTCAAGCATGTTTTTATACTCATTTGTCGTGAACGCTTGTGAAGATAGTTTGAGAATGTGCGTGCAACTGTTGTTCCTTGATAGTTCTTTCTTTTGTTTCAGAGTGATTTGCCCGCGTGTGACAATTCACCGCGTAAGTTTATTGCTTGATTAGTAGAACACATGTTAGCAAGCAGTGTTCTGGTAACACTTGAAACTATAGTTGATGGTGATATCGAGAAAATGGGTTCTGTATATTTTTAAGACCTAGGGCCGGTTGTTCGAAGCATATTTTCTTAAACAGTGGATAACCATAAAATAGCAATCGTGTTTATATCATCCTCGTATAACCAAACTGAGAATTTTTTGAATGAGTACAATAATTTGTGTATCTATTCGTTTAGCGCATAATATTGGATTTGAAAGATTTGTATATAAGACATAACGAAGTGTTGTTAAAATCTGGCTTCGTACACTCCCCCCCCCGCCCCAGAACAGAAAGAGTTAGAAGATATATAACCACTAGCCCTCTGCCATGGAGGAATGGATCGTGGGTGGGGCCGTTATGCCGGTGCAGTGCTCTGCCAACTGAGCTACAGGCCACGTCACAAACGATTCAATAGCGAGTTTAAGCAAGCGACGTTTTTGACAACACGAACGGCATGAGAAACGTCAAAAGACTGGGTCAAGCACGGTGATTGGTGGAAAACGTCAACTCTCCTTCCGGTCGACGTCCGTGTTGTCAAAAACACCGCTTGCTTAAACTCGCTAATTTTTCTTGCATCTTGTTCTGCAATTCTACTTTTGAGTGTTGTAGAGTTGACGAACATGTGCTTTCATTGCACTCTTAAAAATGTTTATAGCCTGTTTGCTTGATATCATATCAACTATTGCTTCACGTCCAACTTTAATTAATTCCTATCGAGATTTTACAAAATGCCATAGTCGTTAACTTTACCTAGAAGTTCTATTTCTTGACATCTACTTCGCAAATTCAGTATCATTGTATAATAATTTGATCACTAGAAATAAGAAAATAATATGAACTGCAAAACATTTTGAGCTTAACGTACAACGATATCTCGTGTGTTTAGAGACTGAAGTAGATGGGAATTTTCAGTCATTTCACGCTCCATCCTACCAAGATTATCGTGCTGAAGCTCAGACTCATTTTGAATTGAGAACTGAGTGCATTAAGAAAGCAGCTTTGGCTTACAGTAAGAAACAAGGAGAGCTTGCCAAATTATACGCTGACCAGGTGAGATGGGAGTAATTTGTGCTCAAACCTCAAGGACATGCGTGTTGTAAATGTTCTGTGATATCTATTGGTTTAAATTCGTTTAGCTTTCCTACTTGTCTAGAAATTGAGAGAGAAATGATTTGAATCTCATGAATTGGAAAAAATCTTGTTTGAATTTTCTTCATGAACTATTGCCTTCAATACTAGTGTTTCTGAAGATAATTTAAGGGTTTACTGTGATATAGATTTCTGCTGATTTACATAACTTTTTATTTTCAATTTACCAATTAGAATGCCTAGCGTCTCAACGCTTTATATAATACAAGTAGTCACAATTGCATGAAAATTTGTTTGCTCTCCACAAAATAACCTCTGCTGTGAAGAGTGGCACTGTCTATCACTAGTGATTGCAACAGTTGTTTTATTGGACTACGAGTACGACTGCCACTACCGGTGGATGTTTTCTTTTTCCTACATATACTTCATTTTGTGAACCCACACGCTATAGTGTAATCGTCTTTCTACTGTAGTACTATACTTTTACAATTGCTGGTATTTCAACTGTGGCAGTTTTCAAATCAATCTTGATTAACTAGGATTTAGAGAGTCCAGGATATAGTGTTTATACTGTATTTAACAGGCTAGGCAACATGGGGAAAAGAGTAAAGAAGCTAATCGTCGAGCGGCCAAAAAGATTTTAGAAAGCAGGTGAGTTTTTTGTCAACATATGGCAATGTAAACGCATTTCATCATAAAGGTTGTTAAACCCGGTTTCCATGTAGACGCCTATCGGTCGGAGACCTCCTCTTCTTTATTCTTTTTAACTGAAAAAGAAAAGTAGTTCTGATAGACAAGAGATTTCATTCTCCTACTCTTCATTACATTTCGCTCGGAGATATCAGTTCATTTGTTTGAGCTATTTTGTAAAATTCGAGTTGAAAATAAAATGTATGTATTGTATGTATGTACAGACAATGAAACTCGCAGGCATTCGCGTCCATGATGAAACCGAACTTAATTTAAGAGTCTGACATTGCTGTAAACAACAAAAATTCCTCGTCCCGTGCAAGATGTGGAATCTTATCCTCGGGTTACTGGACCTCCATTCTATACCTATCGAGCCAACATGGTTCATCGCCATGGTGGACGTGGAATGAATTTACACTTCGATTCAACTCTATTACAGAACCATGCTCAGAAAACTCGCTGCCAGTGTTTTTTGACTCGGTAGCTCAGGAGGCAGAGCATCTAACTGGAAACCCAATTTCGGTAGCACATGCCCCCCCCCCCCTATACCCCACCTTCTTGTAAAATAGGCAATTCGTCGGAAATTTTTGAAGCTGAAAAACGCCAAAAACAGCCAAATTTGAGGGTAAATGGCACTTAAGGTAGCTTTGCCCAACCACTGAAAAGTGAATTCCCCATTGGGCGCGGTCCTATTTCTTTTGATATGAAGTATGTTTTATGCATGATTTGACCATTCTTTTTCAGAAATCAAGATCTTCTCCACACTAACACGTTAGATCTTCATGAATTGCATGTGAATGAAGCGATCGAGGTATTGGACAATGTGCTCGAGGAAAGACGCAAAGGTAGAGTGTAAAGTAAAGTAATACTATATACTGCATAGGTGGGTTTCACTGATCCAAAGCTCAAACGACGAAGTAAACATTCTGTCAGGTCCTGTTCTGGCCAGTGATTCTGGCGACATTTTCCTAAGTTGAAGTTAGTCTTTACTCCTTTTACGCTTGGGGAAACGTGCAACTACGTTCCACTGTTATTACGTTTAGATCGCAGAAGTCCGAACAAGAAGTCACAATCGTATATTGAAGTTATTACAGGCCGCGGTAATCGAAGTCGTGCTGGTATACCACGTATTAAACCTGCAGTCATTGAATATCTTAGACGTCATGGATACAGGTATATTAGTGCGTGTGATTGGTACTGGTATAGCACATTTTCTTTTGGTAAATAAAGCTACTATCCTGTTGCGTGTGCATGTTATGGTTGTATTTTCATGTTATGCTAAAGAACTTCATGTTAATAGTAGGAACATTAACAAAGAAAGTGTTTTCATGGCGTGACATGACAACGATTATGGTTGCCCATTTTGTCAAACTCTTCGTGAGGCCCGGTTCAAACGTCGAAGTTTTCATGTGCCAAATCTAATGGAAATGACCCTAAACAAAGAATTTTGCTCATTAGCATTAGGTTCGGCACACGAAAAGTGCGACGTCTAAACCGGGCCTGAAATACTTCAACAAATAGAATACAGAGCCCATTTAGTCGTTTACACTGGCGGTTTTCGTGGCAAAATCTCGTATTTGAAGGATATGATGGTCAACTCTATCACACTCATCAAAGCGGAAAAAAATCGCCATGAAAATTGCTCTTGAAGCGGGCCGTAATATTCATACGCGACAAGCTTTTTATATTTCATTTCTTAAATTTTTTTTCTACAGATATGAAGAACTGAATAGTGGGTTGTACAAAGTTTTTCTCAACTAGAAGATCTATCGTTGAAGATTATGAACAATGTACTATTATATTTTTCAGTTATGTGTTTTTGAATTGGGATATTTTCCCATGTCACCAATCGCGACACCGGTAGGATTAGAACCAGTTGGAACAGGGTTAGGTTCAGTAAACATTCCAGTGCTCTGCTTGCCATACTGTGCTAAAGAAAGTTTAAAAAACATATTAGCACCTAAAGAATTATGCGTACAATAGAATCACAGATGTGATCATTCTTATACGTATCCCAATTTTTTAAAAATATTTTCATTTACTGTAGTAATTTTCCAGCAATTTTTTCTGGTGATTTTTTATCGTATTTATTCAAGTCAGTTGATGAGTGACTGATTATTAATTGTCAAAAATTATTAATTTTTATGTGATTTTCACCATTATAATAAAATATGTATTTTGATTTTCTTGCATTTCCCCATCATGTTCTGCTACAATAATGAGCACTGTGTGTCCAATTCGAATAATGTATTCGAATATGTAACAATTCGAGTATGTAACAATTCAATGTACTGATTACACGTGGAACGAGTTTCACCCTACCGTCTGGCGTTAGACGAAGTAACCACAAACTTATCGATTTCTTTTTGCAGTTTCAGTAAATTGTTGGTGGCTTTGTTTGTTAAGTTATGATAATATGATTATCACCCTGTCCCAAACTGCCCTCTATCAACTAATGCTTTCACTCTGTCTTGCATAGCTGGCTCTTGTTCCACCCACCATCTTCCGAAGAAAGCCATTTCTACATAGATAAACGCCTCAAAGGGTTAGCTTCTAATGCAGGAATCACAGAATCAAGTACGTACTGAACGCCTGCCATTTGAATGCTGTTGTTTGCTCCATAATAATACTGATCCACTGTTTAATAATAATAATACTGATACTGATAATAATAATACTGATCCACTGACGAGTGTTGTAGATTTCATTGCGAAAGAATTAAGAACACAACACTCATATATTTCGTTTTATTGGAGTGATTCAGAAATTTTACGAAGTATCGAACACAAAACGCCTCGCCACAGACCATACCTAATTTTAAGAATTATCTATCACTGCACATTTTCGTGCAAATACCTGTCACACTTCGCCCAGCAAGAGCATGTCTTTGAAAAATTTTCATGTTGCCATTCAATATTTACAATAAAGTATATGTTTGAAAACACCAAAAATGTTTCCTATAGAATTCAGAAACATTTTATGTTTCCAAGTGTGATTTTTCATTTTTGTTTGCGGAAACATTGTTTCTCAGTGTTTGCCCGCCCTGGGAAACATGGCGAAACATGCATTGGCAGGAAACAATGTTTCTGCAACATTGTTCCCTAGTTTGCCCAGGGCTTTATTTTGTTCGATTCGCGTGTGCATCGTTCACTGCTTTAATCCTTTGATAACAAATTTTAACAAAAATTTTAACACTGCACATTTTACATTTTATCACTGCACATTTCGGTTTTATCAGTGCACAAATTGGTTATCACTGCACACTAAAATTAGGTATGCCACAGCCCTAAAGCCACGGGAACTAAATTAGTGAAACTGCTTCAGGTTACGCGTTTCTGACACGCACACATCAATACACGCATTTGAAAGTCCTTGAAAGTTTTATAGTTTTTACAAATGTACAATTTGTAAAAATGCACGAACAAAACAAATAGACACGTATATTGCTGTACAATTAAATTTAATGTGCGTCACAAGATCATATTGTGCGATGTACCGACGCCGGAGTGAATGCACGAGCGGGCATCTTGTTTAGATTAAGTAGAACACATTTTATAAATCGAAGCGAACTGGACAAATTATAAAACGTACGCAACGAGAAACGTTGTAAATCATGCATAAGAGTGCATCTGGTGTATCGTATGGAATAATATTGTCGCTCTTTTCCTTTTTGTATTGTGGAGATGCTTTTGTTTGTGATGGAAGATCTGCCGGGAGAAATGCAAATGAGTTATTACAAATTCATCTTGTGCCTCATACACACGATGATGTAGGCTGGCTCAAAACAGTGGATCAGTATTATTATGGAGCTAACAACAGCATTCAAATGGCAGGCGTTCAGTACATACTTGATTCTGTGATTCCTGCATTAGAAGCTAACCCTTTGAGGCGTTTTATCTATGTAGAAATGGCTTTCTTCAGAAGGTGGTGGGTGGAACAAGAGCCAGCTATGCAAGACAGAGTGAAAGCATTAGTTGATAGAGGGCAATTAGAGTTTGCTAATGGAGGGTGGTGTATGAATGATGAAGGCACAACTCATTATAACGCCATAATAGATCAAATGACTCAGGGCTTGCAATTTATCAATCAACATTTTGGTTCCAAAGCTCGGCCAAGAGTTGCATGGCATATAGACACTTTTGGACACTCAGCTGAACAAGCTTCTTTATTTGCTCAAATGTCTTTTGAAGGATTTTTCTTTGCTCGAATAGACTATGCGGACAGGAAAAAACGAATTATGGAACAGGAAATGGAGCTGTTATGGCGAGGTAGCAAAAGTCTTGGAAGTCTCTCAGAGATCTTTACTGGGGTGCTATACCGTCACTACAGCCCACCTAACAGTTTTTGTTTTGATATCCGTTGTGATGATCCGCCTATTCAGGATGACCGGAGATTATTTGACAACAATGTCAGAGAACGAGTGGAGTTGTTTGTGAATGAGTCATGTGAACAAGCATTGCACTACAAATCAGGTCATATCATGCTGACTATGGGTGACGACTTTAATTATCAAAATGCAAATATGTGGTTCAAGAATTTGGATAAATTGATTAAATATGTAAACAAGGTATCTTCAAATTCCTGATTGAGGTTTCTTGTGAAACTTTTTATTTAGATGCAATGCACCTACCTAGAGGGTCGTACAGGGGTATTTTCGTGACGCGTGATGAAATCAATTTATTTGTCGTGAAACGTGATTTTAAAAAATTGTTAATCGTGATCCGTGACGCATATGTTTCACGTAACCCGTGAAGAGCTTAACTTAAAGGACTTATTTCCCAGCTTCTTTTGCGTGATTTTAGACTTTAAATCTTCGAGGGTGTTTCAAAGGTTTATATATCCTATTTTTATACTATGTAGACTCTGAAAAGAGACCTAATAGGCTAAGCTAATTCTTCGCGTCTTCTGTTTATCTTCGTAAGCCTTCCCAGACGCTTGTAAAGCTTCGTATAGTCACCTGGATATGTAGCTATGTTTATTCTTTTTCGCTTTTTCTATTTTAAAAGAGGATCAAAGATTCTTTTAGTTACGCATAATAGCCGATTTTCGTGATTCGTGAAAATAAATATTTAATTAATGTCCGTGATTTGTGACGCGTCACTTTTTTAGCCCGTGAACCGTGCCGAAGATCCCCCTGTACGACCCTCTACCTATCTGTTATACTCTCTACAATGCCACACAGTTGTGCTTATCAAGGTGAGGCTCTAACATCTTGCCCGTTAACGGGCTAGATGTGCCCCTTGACAGTGAAATTGACCGACATTGGACATTTGCGTAAAATATTTAAGTGAACCATGGTTCTATGCATTGTAAGTTAATTAGTGGAGTAATTGAACTAGCAAACTAGATTCCATGAACTATACTGACAGACTTCGAATAATTTGCATAGGACGGTAGAGTGAATGCTTTCTACTCAACACCATCAAAATATCTCGATGCTATAAGAGGAATTGAAGTGAAGCTGAAGACAGATGATTTCTTTCCTTATGCAGACTGTCCTCACTGTTACTGGTCTGGTTATTTTACCAGCAGACCTGCGTTAAAAGGCTATGTACGAAGAAATAATAATTTACTGCAGGTATGTCTTCAGTGCCGTAGCACTACTTGGCAACTAGTCATGCAATGCTTCACTTAGTATATCTGGTGTAACATGTTAGAGAGGTTTTGTCTGCGTTGAAGAGCAAGGTTGTAGCAAAGGGGGACAAGGAGGGATGCTGTCCCCAGTCGTTCGAGAACCATTTTTTAAAACACTGAAAACCAGCTAGAACTTTATTAGGGTAGCATCTCACGTTCAAAATTGAAATTTTTTCCAAGGAAGCATGTCCCATGACATCCATAAAATGTATTTGCCCCCCAAAAAATCAGGACCTGGCTACGCCCTGTTGTAGAGGTGTTGCAGGTGTTTGCACTGGAGAGCTAGGTTTCCACATTAAAAAGATGTGTCTATGTTTGAAGAGATGTTTCCATTAGAGAGGATTTTGCATTAAAGAAATATTTAGATTAGAGGTGTTTACTTTGAAGAGGGACCTACATTGGATAGATGTCCATATTAGAGGGTTGTCGATCTGCATATTAAGAAATTTGTCCGTACTAAGAACTTTGACTGTATTTAGGCAGCTTCAGCAATACATTCGCTCAGACAAGTGCCTTTCACCAGTGGGGTGGTAGGTTCGATTGTCAGCTTGTCCTAAAGTTTCTCATATGAAAAGAGTCCGTTCCTAGGCTACTTTAGCAGAATTCATGTTTCTTCGGTTACTCCAGTTTCCTTAGTAAATATGTCTGAGCCATTCATCTCTGTATTTCTGGGTTAGATTTGCAAGCAGCTTGAAGTCCTAAGCGGCGAACAGGACTCTGTTGTCAGTTCAGAAACGTTACGAGACGCCATGGGGGTGGCGCAACATCATGATGCTATCACCGGGACGGAAAAACAGCATGTGGCGTATGATTACGCGAAACGGCTGGCAATGGGAGCTGAAAATTGCAAGGTGAGTAAGTTAAAATTGCACCTGGTTTTGCTGGGTCTTTTAATGTGGAGTTTTATTTAACGGAATGAGTGAGAAAAGTAGCAAAGCAGAAAAACGCGAGTGGTAGTAATGCGAAGGAAAGGGGACTGCTTGCGTTTTCTCTCTTGCACCTTTAAAATGGATACAGCAGTTTAGAAAGGCAACAGAGAAAATGCTGGCGGCTCTAACTTGAACGCTTCAGGAAAACAGAAGCAGAGTTGCAAGCTAGCTGTTCATAAAGCCTAGTTTTCATATGCCCGTAATTCAGGTAGGCACGATCTTTTTAAACAGCTGACATAGTAGAATACTTTCAAACTAATTTTTAGCTAGGAATTATTAGTAGATAATAATGTGACTGTTTTCTATGAGATATACTGCTAAGAAGAAAGAAATTTCTAGCGTTTGAGAGGTATTGTGAGTCTTCCTGTATACAGCAGTTACGACCATATGGAACCAGTCAACTACATACCAGGCAGTTTTGTGATACTAGAAGTAAGGAAATCTTTGGCGCTTAGGATGGGAGCCAATAGACACTATTCTAAAACAGCGTGATATTATAACGACTTATAAGGCCCTTATAGGTGAATTACCAGAGTATATGTCCCATATGTTTAAGATAAAACGGAATGAAGTCTATGAATTACGAGGCAATGATCGTAAGCTCCACTTAAAAAACCCCAACTCTGATTTTATGAAAAAGTCTTTCTCCTATACAGAGGAGCTTCGGCATGGAACGCACTTCCTCATGATTTCATCAACAGATTTGAGCAACTTTCCATCAAAAGCTTTAAAAAGCAATTTTAAAGCATTTTCGTCTTACGGAGAACGACTGTTGACGACATCAAGTTAATATTACACAGTACATTTTTTTTATTGTTTTGTAAATACGAGTTTTGTAAGATTTAGTTATTAAGATAGATTTAGTGTGAAACTGAACAGTAAATAGGTTTCACAACTTAATTGTAATGTAGTTAGATTATGGTGTGACGCACGGCTCATTTAAAAGCAGTTCCTTTGCTGAATGGCTACCGTGTTTAAATATTTTGAAGATTAAAGAAGATTAAAGATTGAACAATGCACTTTCGAACGTAAACGAGTAAGACAAAAGAGAAACTGACCATCCGAGCTTAGCAAGAGAAAAATATTCTTTTACTATATTTTAGATGCTCATCAACTCAGCTTTGAAGAAAATGGTCGCTCACGTAGAGTACACATTTTGTGACTATCTTAACATCAGTGTATGTCCTGGGTCAGAAACTGCCGGATCATTTGTCATCACCGCATACAACCCCATTGCCAGGAAAATTAGTTCATATATCCGTGTTCCACTGTCCAGTAATCAAGTGAAGGTGTATGGTCCAAATGGTAAACCAGTTCGTTTTGCAATACAGCCAGTAACGAATGAAACGAAATCGGTCCGAGGTATGTAACATCACTACATTAAACTCCGTTTACACGGGCGCTTTTTGCTGCGATTTTTCTCCTCTTAGCGTATGTGATCGAGTAGGTTGACTGGCGAGTGCATTAGCGAAATTGTTGGGCCAACTACATTCGCCAGTTATTTACTCTTTTACATCTTTCAACACGAGAAAAATCGCAGCAGAAGTCGGTCATGTAAGTTGCACAGAGGCCCAGGCTATATGCATAACTAGTTCCAATAAACTGAAGCACTTAATAAATCACATACTGTATTCTCTCTATTAAGCCCCTCGAGGGGCTTATTCTTTTCATACCCTTTTGAGGGGGGGCTTATGAGAGAGGGGGGGCTTATTTAGTTATCCATAAAATCTGAGATAAGTTTTCGCGATTGGTAAATTACTCTGAAAAAAGTGTACGAACATTTTTTGGATTAAAAAATCCCTGTAATTTTTGTTGGGATTTTTGGGATTTTTAGCCAAATTTTCAGGGATTTTTGGATTTTTTTAGAGATTTCTTTGAAGTATTTTTTAAGCATTTTCTTTTCCGGCGGATTTTTTTCGCATATTTTTGCGATATGTGGGCGTCAAATTTTAAAAATCAAGTAGTT
>JAODVM010351829.1:0-27759 GCA_025400095.1 Phenganax marumi
GGGAATTATTTTGCTAGCCAATCACGTTTGCTAGATTTATTTTTCGTTCGAAAAATTCCGCCTAGTGGAAAACAGGCTTAATGCACTAAACAAATGCACTACAATCCTTACTGATCGATCACTATAAAAATAATTAAATGTTCCCTTTGTATGTACTAATAAGATCGGTTAATAGTTGTCATGATAATTTAATAGCGTGTAATTATAGGTGAAGCTGATTAGTAGTTAGGCATCACTACTTTGTAACTTTAGATTTCTACTGAGTGTAACACGGCTCATTGAAAACCAGTTACAATGCTGAATGGCCACCGTGTCCAAAGAATTTTCATTAACGAATTAAAGAATTTCTTGTCCGAATAATTATGTGTAATGAACTTGTTTACAAAAACCAAGTTCCGCTGAGCGGAAGTTCTTTTACAATGAAAACCCTTGAAAAAACACGCTATCAAGACTTCGTAGAGCTCAGTTTTAGCGCCAAAATGCAAACAGATCTCTACATATGAAACACTAATAGATTGTTTCTGGACAACATTTAATTGACACACACTGAACTTTACAAACAGTGGCGTAACGGACCAAAGGCTGCTTTCCAGTTACGCGTTGGACACGCACGTACACGCACGTAAAAGTTTAAATCCTTCAAAGTTTTATAGTTTTTAAAAATACAAGAACAAGTAGAACCGTGGTTATTTAGAATTCAAACTTCTAGACGTTTCTTCTTGCGATTGTTTGTAAGATAGGTTTTATTACAGTCTTGACATTTACGTGCGTTGACGTGCGTGTCAAAAACGCATAACTGGAAAGCAGCCTTAAGGTCTAGTTTAGAGCAACTGCTAAGAGCCCCTTATCTGTAAGGGGCCCCCGATGAACCTATGATGACGGCATGACATTCAAGATTTAAATGACTTAGAAGAAATGATGTTCTAAAATTTCTATCAGACTTCAGATAATTAGACTTGGTAAACTGCGGGAGTCCGACGAAGTCTTTAATTAAAAGGGAGAGGCAAGAGATTGGGTCCTCCAGTGAATTTCTCCCGAGGGCCCGTACTAGCTCCGTGACACCACTAATTACGAACTGTTACAAAGTAGAGACATTGCATTGTTAAATGGAGCCGAATATTTCGAAGTATAATTATAGAGTAAACTACAAATGGAAGAAATAGATTGGAATTTGTTTAGAACTCGTAGAACTTCGGAGGGTATAGGTCATTCCATGAGACAGCCCCACGATGTAAAACCTTCTTTTTAAAAACCCTATTGCTGGCTTTGGAAAGCTTAGTTTTAAATTGTTGCTCTGTAACGGATAATTGAAATCGCTACATTTACGGAAAATCATTGTTAAAGTACTTGGGTGTGCCATGTGGTTTAGAATCTTAAAACACACGGCCCTTGTGAAATCACGCAAGTGGAAGGCTACCGTGAACAAATAATTTTTTAAATGAAAATGAAAAAAACGATAATAACAATTCCCCTCTCGCGTTTTCGCAAAGGAGACAACTTGATTTCTTCACTCACCCAATGGATTGCTCGGAAAAAAGAACTTTGACAATTGGTGTATAGCACCAAAATTTCTTGTTTACAAAAGACAAGTTCCGCATGCATCAAGTGCATGCTTAAACGGAACTTGTTCTTGAAGTGAAAACACTCGAAACAACCGTTTTAAGCTGAAACATACACGCTTTAGTTTCTGATTCGCTCTTTGCAAACTTCCGTTTCAGCGGTGGTTTCCTAAATTGATCAAAAACGCGGGAAGCGGATATACGGATAAATGCACTAGTGGCGAGAATTTTTTAACGTTAACGTTGCTGCCTGTTGCTGTTTCGAGGCAAATTCTTCGAATGAGGCATCGGGCCGATAGGTCTCAAGGACTACAAAATGGATCGCAGTCCAGATTCGTGTGGGATCACATGGCACTGGGGACGCAAAGGCTCAAGCAGACTGATGTACCCGCGCGGATGCCGAAAACTGGACTCGACGATCTCGGGGAACATATGGGGGTTACCATCGATCTGTTGCGTAACAATTGCCACATGTTTGCGAACCGACTTTCAAACTATCTGAACGCCGACTGCGGACGTTGAATGATTCCCGAATCAAACGAGACGCACAATCATCTTTTCATCGATGTAGCCTAGAGCATTTAGGGCAAGTTTAGAGAATCTCGCTTGCTGCAACGATTTGCTATAATTCTCTTCTAAATCATTAATAAATCCCCCCCCCTTTACATTTTGTTAATTTCAATAAAAACACCTCAAAGAAACGCGACCACTATCACATAATCACAGGAATAATATCGTAAATTACATCGCTTGTAAGCCAAAAAGGTTATTGTGTGTCTCGAGATTTAACTGAAACTTTGGAACGGATTTAATGGACATCGATTTTTGGAACATGCTGTTGCATATTGTGCAATGTTTTCTAGCTTTATAGTCATAGAAACACCATTTACTAATGGATTATTTTAGGTAAGCGAAGCTCAAATGTGTATCTAGTTAAGTCTATAGTTCGAAAGTAAATTGATTAAATCTTCAATTTTAACCGCATTGAAATTCAATTCAATGGTACTAGCTTATTTACATTCCAAATAACCAAGCTGTTAGAAAGGGGTCAACGACCATTTTGTTCATCTTATTATTAAGAATGTGATGGTCGATTCCATCAAAGGCTTTGCTGAAATCCAAGAGTAGTACACGTACGCATTGGTCAGGTAGATCAGTAGTTCCATAAGGATGATGAAATAACGATAAAAGAGCGCAGGTAGTAGATAAGCCTTAAAGTGATCCGAATTGTGTCCTGTCAACAAGATACCTGATCTGCGACAAAATCCACTCTGCAACGAATTGTTCCAAAATTTGGAGAGGATAGAGTTAGAGTATTGGGCGTAAGTCGTTCTCAATTTCCTTAACCATGTCTGTTTTACAAATAGGTATCATGTCTGCTTCTTTCCATGAATCGGGCACGATCATAGGCGTACGGGCTTAGAAATTTTGGGGGATGGGCGCCCGACGAGCGCCGAAGGGGCGAGAATTGCTAGGGGGTCCGGAGGCATGCTTCCCCGGGAAATTTGAAAACTAGAGTCTCTAAAATGCTATTTTCTGCGTTTTTGGGGGTGAGATTTTGTGCACGCAGCAGGTGAGGCACTAAGACAAAATATCGCAAATATCACTGCATAAAGATCAAGTCGATTGATTATTTTAATGTCGTAAATATGCAGCTATTACCAAAAAGCTAACTCAATCTCCTCTAGATCTACAAGTTTATCCCTGTATTATTCTGTATAGTTTCAAAAGAAATATAAGACACGGTAACTTCGTTGGCCAAAGACGCCAACGATTTTGTTCATATCGATATTCGATTCGTCACGGTGGCATTGAATTAAGTAGTTAAGTTAGCACTCGCACCAACTAGTTATGAATAGCTTCAAAGCCAGTGGCGCACACGGAAAAGCATGTTTATTTTAATTGTTTCTATAACTTCTATGGAAACATTATGCTAGTAGTGTTTGCATATTTTAAAAATCATATAAACAGAAAGATTGCCCCACTCTTTACATACAAATAGCTCCACTAATAAATATTTCTGACTAAATTGTGGCGGGGGGCTGCCGCCCCCCAGCTCCTCCGCCTTGTACGCCTATGGTCACGATTCTCTCATAGATGGACGCATTAAAGATTTCTGAAACGGGTGTTGAGAGTTCGAAGGCAAACTCTTTAAAGATCCAACCAGGCAAATTGTCAGGCCCAGACGTTTTATTGCATTTAAGTTTCGAAAGCTTTGAAAAAACAGCTTCAGGGGAAATAATAACATTTAGACATAATTTCATTAGTTATCGCAGGACTAGTTTGAGGGTTTTCCACTAAGTTGTTTAAGGGTGGAAGACGGTTTGTGATACCCAAAAAGGCTTCATTGACTTTTGTCGCCAGTTCAGTTGAATGGATTTCTTTGCCCGAAATAAAGGCGCTGGTTATTGGCAACTCCATTCGGCCCTCGGTACCATTCAGTTGCTCCTAAAGATGGTTTCGCTGGTTTTGGCAATCTCTGTTTCGCTAATAGGAAACCGGCTTGAAGATCAAGAAATTCTTATCCAAATTTATTGCAAATGGCGGAATAGACCAAAAACAGCGCTCATTATTCCCTCGGCTGCACACTTACGCACAGGAAGATCAAATTTTGCGATGTCAAATTGGTACGAAACAAGTTCCGCTTCAGCATGAACCCTCGCGACTAATTAAGTGCACTTTATGCAGTTTCCGCTGAGGTACTATGATCTTCTCGAACACAGATTTTTGCTTAGTAACAGTGCTTAGTAATTATTATGCAGCATAGCCTAGGCAATATTATCTGACCACAATGCAACTTATTTCCCTGATGCAGTGCTTAGTTATCACGCCCTAGCTCAAAATTTGCTGACTGTAATTAACAAGGCTATGTCATAGCGTATAAAGCAACTTGAAAAATCGTAACTCCACCCAGTCTATCTAGTCGCGTTCAACCATACATTCTCACTTGGCGCTCCCAAGAGGACAACTCTTTAATCAGTTAACACTAAGATTAATTGTGAAATATAAATTATGAAACATTAGCGTTCGGGAATATTCATTTGAACGCGCAACGAAAGACATCAATCCAGAGATACTATACTCCAACAACTGAATGCTTAGCGGAACTTGATGAAAACACTCGAAATAACATTCTTTGAATTTTCGTACGGTTTTTGCAAATACCGCTTTAGCAGTTGCTGACGAAAACGCGGAAAGCGGATGTACGGACAGACGCTAGTGGAGAGACTTTGCTAAGTTTAGTTCTGCGGATAGATTTCTCCAAGATCGGCGGCAACTGCTCAATAGACAATAAAACAAAAGAGTTTCGACCCGGTGGCGCAACAGAGCTAGTGGGGGCCTTTAGGATAATGTCGCTCGGGGGCTCATTTCTCGTCCACCCTTCCTATTTCAAGACATCAGAGGACTGTCACAGGTTACAGAGTCTACGATGTATCGGTTACGCCACTGTTTCGAACTGGTCAACATGATGCTATGTTTTCAAGACGAATTTATTATCACTGCAATCACTGCAGTGCACAATTGTGTTGTTGGTTTTCCGAAAAAAATTGTCAACGTCAGTCGATCGCATGACGTTATTAAGACAATCCGCAATTAAAGAAATGTATCCGCAACGTCAATTGTCCGCGTTTCACCTATCCGCGTTTTGCAGAAAAAATTCCTATAAAAGTGTCAGCACAACTGTTGACGCACACTTTATGCGCTGATGTGGAGAAGAGCTATTTTGTGCGAATCACGTTTATACAAGGTACGTTAATAAGGTATGTACAGAGTTAAGATTAGTCAACATGCAGAAAGGGTTACTTCTGTTAGTTCTGTAATTCTCAACTTTTCTTAACTCGTAGCGGCGCGCGCATTCTTTGCGATGTTGTCACGCGGACGCGGCAACATTGTTGATCCAACAATGTTGGACCGGCATCTGGACGATGAATTAGGACAAAAGCAAACTCAATTCTATGCAACAATATCAATATCGTGGAACTGTGAAAATTTCAAATTTCATATATTTGCGGGACCGTAGTAGTAATAAAAGTAGTAGTTAAAACTTTATTTAAAATCACACGCTAGCCTCGTCAGCTAACAAGCTGGTTTCCACGAGGGGCGTGTGGTTAACATATTAAAACACGTACAATTATGTATGTTACACACATGGTATAAGATAATGAGAAGAGTTGCCAAATAAGTAAGAAAGTCTTGACCTAATCGAGAGTGTTTGACGAACCAACTTCCTCGTTCTAATTGATACAATTGTGATTGTTTCTAATATAGTGTTAAGTGTTTTGTGCCATTTAAAAATTACAACCATTATTCAAAGATCCCGTCGTTTGCGGCGCCCTCGTGCAATCGGAAAAAGATCCTTCCCCATAAGACCTCGTCACACTGATTAATATGCTTTCATTTTTAGGCAGACTAAGATGGCTTATTTAACCGTAGCCACAGCACTGGCGCTTTTGGTTGGGATCCAGTTTACATACGTCAGCGCATGCTATTATCCAAGCCAGTATGCCAGCAACAACGGTACACACTACTTCGCTACAACTAGAGACCTTTAAACTTGGCGCCGGCGTTTACGGCAGACCGCTTGTAAATGGCAAACTTGGAATCGTATTTGCAAAACAACTGTACGCTTTTGGGGAAATTGGTTCGGTAAAATAGAACAAGAACTCATGACATATGCGAGTCGTTACTTTCGAAAGCTAGAACTTTATTTGAAGTGTGCCGTTTGCGGTTAGCGGTTCGCTGTCAAAGTGAAGCTAAGGTTTTTACTTTAGACGCCCAGACACACCGGACGCGATTCGCCAAAGCGACGCGATTTTTCGACTTTCATTGACTGATAACTTTGATTCTCAGTCGAGATTTTCAAAATATTCAAAGGCGATATAATATTTTAAGTTATTTATTCTAAATTTCTTGTAACACTTTTTTCCATGGATAGAATTATTTGCTTTCAAAGTATGAAAAATCGCGTCCGGTGTGTCTGGGCCTTAAAAGATAGGCCACTATGTATATGCTTGCACGGTGTGTTGACGTGCGAAATCGAATTACTGCAGTGTTTTGAATTAAGCAATCAGTCATGGAAAGCTAAGAAGTCCATTATACAAACTGACCCATCCAAGATTGCTACAAACAGAACTATACTTTTCTTCATAGGCAGGACAACTTCTTACTATCTTGGTGAGATGAGTCTCTGGGATGCCAAAAAAGGCAAACGCAAACGCAGGAATGTTATCTCGCCGTTAACACTTACTCACAGCATGTTGCTATTTCGAGGAAAAATCTTTGAATGGGGCATCAAGAAGTATGGTCGTATTGGCTACTCCATGGATCGCAGTCCAAGTTCGTGTAAGATCAATTGGCATTGGGGAAGCAAAGGCTTAAGCAGATGTACCCGCGCGGACGCAGAAAACTGGACCCGACGTTATCGAGGAAAATATGGGGGTTACAATTTGTTGTTTAACAATTGTCACATGTTTGTGAACCGACTTGCAGGATATCTGAACAACAACTGCGGACGTTGAGTGGCTGCCGAATCGAAGGAGACGCACAATCACCTTTTCAACGATGTAATTTAGGACCTGTTTAGAAAATCTCGCTTGCCGGGGCACGATGTGAACGTGAATTTCACCGAGTTTGTGGTCTCACGCAACCGAAAATCGAACATATTTGATTTTCGACTCAAGGTTGCGTGAGGTCAAAAAACTCGGTGACATTCACGTGCACACGACGACCTGACAGCTGAGCAAACGGGCACAAATAACTGACATTTTGCTCAGGGGAAAGCCATCGTGTGCTGCAGGCGTGAAAAGCGAGCGAGAGAGTGATTTTGATGCATCATGGTAAATCTGAAATCCTATGTAAGGTGAATCAAATAAGGAAAACCCAACAAAATTTTATCATTATAAAATTTTCCAAGCGGCTTTAGATTTTGGTAATTTTCTATAACGACACCGCCAAATGAATGCGGTCATTGCCATATCAATGAGAAAACGAAAACATAACGGGAACAATAGCGAGCTTCAGCAAGCGGCGTTTTTGACAACACGGACGTCGACCGAAAGTAAACTTGATGTTTTACCAATCACCGTGCTTGACCCAGTCCTTTGACGTTTCTCATGCCGTTCGCGTTGTCGGCAACGTTGCTGGCTTAAGCTCACTAATATCGTTAATTGCGTACCTTGTAAGTAAAAAAAAAGGTTATTGTGTGTCTCCAGATTTAACTGAAACTTTGGAACGGATTTAATGGACAACGATTTTTGGAACATACTTTCGCATATTGCGCAATTTTTTTGCATAGCTTACCCGACATAGAAATACTTTTTCTTTCAATGACGATATAGGTAAACGAGGCTGTGTTAGTCTAGTCTATATCTAGTTAATCAATAGTTTGAAAGTAAATCGATTAAATTTTTCGTTATAACTGCATGCACCGATGATTCAATTCAATGCCACTACTGACTAGATAGTACAGTGTGTCTCACGAAAATACGAAAGCTAATTTAGCTATGCATTACTTTCATATTACTTTAATGCATTTAAATTAGGTTCATGGATACAAATGCGGTTGAACTGCGCCTCCCATGGGTAAAGAATAAGCCTGTTTTCCACTAGACGGAATTTTCCTTGGGGAATATAAATCTGGCAACGTGATTGGTTCCAAACATATTTTTAGCCAATCAGTTTGGTACATTTATTTTCCTTACGGAAAATTCCGCCTAGTGGAAAACCGGCTTGAAGCAAAGAATTAGAAGTCATTAAACCGCATTTTGACAGATTTCCAGGGAAAGTACAATTTCGATATTATGAGTGAAGTCCTGCCTTTTCATTATCAACTAATTTCAAAAGCATCAAACTAATTTGAATTCATGCAATAGAATCCGTTGTTCTATATTAATTGTATAACGTCGTCCTTGTATTACTTGATTAGAATACGTGAATAGACCAATGTCATTATGAACTAACTTTTGATTCACGCCAAAAGAAGGGTGTTCAGGACTATCTTACGTTTAGTAAAACTGCAAACTTTGGTTTCGAAATGTTGTAAAATGTGGAAAATATAGCCGAAAATGGTAGCCAGCGTGTAATAAAAAAATATACAAAATTGGAAGACTTCACACGGCTATGTTTTCAGCACGTCTCAACATTTTGCTACCAAACTTTCTAATTTTACTATATTTAAAATGCTCTGTCTAGAAGCGTTGATGGACTCTTTAGTTTTCGTCTAATTAAAAATTTAGTTTATATCGCAACTATTCCATGTCTCTCTTCCAATCTATTGGAAGAAGAAATACATCACATCGCTCAAAAGTCAACCGCGATCGATTCCTCTCGACAATAAGAATCTACAAATCCTCTTGATTTTCATCGCTGGTCACGGTTTCTTCGCATCTGCTGACTACTGCGGTAACCCCACGTCTGCCGCTGACCACTTTTTGTGCGGGCGTCCATTGGACTTTGGTGCGCATCTGTAGTTCATAGGCGTACTCCGAGTGTGATCGCTTGTGATCTCGCAGTCTGTTGGATCGCGTGAATCCCCGACCGCATATGTCACAAATATGCGGTTTGACGTCACGATGAATGTGCGAATGTTGTTTGAGGTTGCCTTCGTGAGCGAAACATCGACCGCACACCGAACATCGAAATGGTTTCTCCCCAGTGTGCGTTCTCTCGTGATTATCGTAAGCACTGCGGCACACGAACAGTTTCTCACAGTAAAAACACTGCCATTTGCGCCTGGGAGTATTGCGCGCTTCTTTCGGCTAAATAAGAAAAGTGAAATCGACATATTCAACAATGCCCGCGCAATCTTGAGTCATGATGCATTGTGGATAAACCAGAGTAAAAAGCAAGTTTGAATGGTGCTGCCTCGTGTTACGCACGTGAGCACTAATTTCCGTTGATCCTGACCCGAACCCTAACCACTCTAACCCTTCTAATAACACACTAACCAAGCAGAACTCGTGACCGTTAACAACGAGCATTCTTCAATTGACCGTTCTAAAACTTTACTTGACAAATATTTTTATGAATCGAATAATGCTCGGTGAAAATGCTATTTGTAAGATCCATACGTTCTCTAATCTTTTGATTGGATTATTTATTTTTATATCACAATCAGTTTTAAGTAATGTACGTAAGGGTAGGAAACGGCCCCTTGAAAAGCAGCTCTAGCTGAAGGGCTACCGTTGTTAAATAATTTGTAATAATAATAATAATAATAATAACGACAGAACCGTTTGAATAGCTTTTTCCGGCGAAGCGGTGAGATCATGGAGTGAGCCTTTTGCATATTAACAATCTTGATAACAATGTCGAGAAAATAACAGTAATCTAAACACTACAATGCATTATTTTACACGCGCAACCTATAGGCAGTTTTAAATATTTAGTTTTCCTTTGGCCTCATTTCGTTCCCGATCCTTAATTTTCCGCATAACTTACTATTAAAGGCAGGTCTAAACAGTACCTACGAGAAAACTGCGCTGTTTTTGGATTTGGCTGTAGGCCACTAAAACATTGAATTACCCTGAGTAGACCACAATGCATTGGGAATTCAAGATGGCAGCGATATTGTTGAAAGGTTTCATAATGTAATCCACACTTTTTCAGTTCGAAGTTACGAAGCACAAACGTATGCAAGCTTCCAAGTGTGCAAGTTTTGCATATTCTTGCATTGCGTACGCAAATTGCTACCACTTTTGAGACAAAAATGACCCGGCTTCCGTGCAAGCAATGAACAGTGTTTTTTGTAGCATATCCGGTACACTATGCCGACATTTTGCCGTCTTTATTTACCTGACTCAATGGTGATCCTTCATTTGATTCGCCTCGACTTTCGCTGTCAGCAGTACTTGGAGAAGTACTTTCAAAAGCTGGTGACACACCAACCGTCTTGTCCTCAACGGAACTAGCTCTTTCACGGCACGTCTTATCCTCAACGGAACTAGCTCTTTCACGGCACGTCTTGTCCTCAACGGAACCAGCTCTTTCACAACAATTTATTCTCCTTTCTTTCTCATTTACTTCGCACTCCAACGCGTTCCAAAGTGGACCCATATTTCGTTCTGTTTGTGTATCGAGTCGATGCTTCAGCCCTTCCCGACTGTTGTCCACCCCGTTTCTTTCTTCCCGCCAACAGGAACCATCATTTGTGGCGTTTTCCAAGCAAGTGCCCCAAAATCGATGTCTATGAGAAAACGAATCTGCCCACCAAACGTGAGCCAGTGGATCGAATGAAATGTAGGTATTAACAGCTTGCTCTTGGTGGTTCGCCGTTCGTCCGTCCATACTTCTTTTTCTTAAATTGCTTCCGCCTGGAAAAACAAAGGACAAAAGAAAACTTCAAGTTGTTTTGACACTTTCATAAAGACCAGCAAACACTGCACGTGATTTGGAAACGCCGCAAGAATTCTCGATTTTCAATTCCATTTTACTTTAATCCAATTCTCAGCATTTTTCAAGTTCTCAGGACTAATCCAGTTCAGTATTTTTCAAGTGTTCCAGAGTCCTTTAACAATTTTAGCTGTTTGGTCTACATATCTTGTAAAATTCCCTTCCACTGAAGGTTCTATTTAGTTTTAAAAAGCGAAAATTCGTGGCGCGTTGTAAAACGAAATTGACAAGATTTTCCTTGACAAGAAGTCTTGTTCAAAAGCTATTCACGCCACTTTTTCAGTAAGATAACTTGCGTATTCGTACGGCTGTGAAGAAAACCTTGTTTGTCGTGCACACGAGCCACTGAATATGTCTATGAACTTGTCAAGGAAAATTGCTCCTCTCTACGACGCCAAATGCAAGAGCTTGCCATGAACTTACCGTGCAAAATGATGTCATACTCGAGTTCATTCAACGCAGTCTGGTCTTGAGTAACGATGCTTGATAATGTAGACGAATTATGACGTCTTCTCAAGCCAATCAAGTCGCCACGGCCGCCAATCGATTCGTACAACATTTTGGTTAAGCCGAAAGTCGTGCCTCGCTCCACACTTATAACAGGAATGTCACGATGGAACAACACAACCTGAACATAAATGAAACTACAGCCGGGCTGGTCGACTTGCACTTAGCAAGAGAAAAAGACATTACTTTTCATTACATGTGTAGTAGTTCAGTATTTGATGAAAAAACAGCCGGAAAAAGGGTGAATACTTTTGATTTGACTCAATACACCTGGAACGACAACCGCATATTAAGAAGGCAAAAAGCGGAAACTACGCTGTAAACTTCAGCTCGAACAGACCATAGATAATAGACATAGAATGCGTACTGCCTATCTGGCTTCTATAAAAACTTTGTCTAATTGTCTCAACAAAATGGCGCATTCCAGACTCATGCCACATAATATTTGCGCGGTTTCCTGCAGGAGCGAGGCTTTCCAGTTTTGTTTATTAGTATTTTGTTTGAACATGTTTGGTTTGTGCTTTGTAAATTGTAAATTGGTTGACGAAAGTTACGTTTATTTGGGTGATAAACAAGGAAGATTTAAAGTTTTAACAAGGATTTATCGAGGGATTTGTTAGTGAAATGAACAAGTATAGAAAAGATCAGATCAATGCTTGTCGAGTTTGTCTCTTTTGTGTAAATCGGGCAAAATTATTTGCGGATTTGTGGTGAGTAAAAATAAATATACTTTTATTTTAGTGGCTTTGTAATATTTCTGTTTCTTGTTATTATTTTGGACGTTTTGCTTGAGTTGTTCTTACTTTAGTTTCTTTAGTTTTAAGTCAACCCGAAAACAACAATATACGACAAGCGATGAAAAAAGATTAAAGTTTTGTAAATATTTATAATGTAAAATGACTGACAATTTTCTCGACTTTCTGCTTCAGCGTTTTGCTCGGTTTTCGAACCTGCTAGTACAACCCAATGCCGAACAAGTGTTTTGCATTCTTTCTTTAAATGAAAGCTTTTGTTAGTTACATATTTGCAATAAAACACTTAAAGTTCCCGCTCCTGGCCAAATTCAACATGGCGCATTCGAAAGGGCATTGCACCATGGCATGCAGGGCATGCACGTTGAAAAAGTAAAGACATGATTCGCCTTCAGTACGCATTCTATGGAACAGACTTGGACGAGTGATGACCAACGACAACTTCAGTTAAAAAGTTTGTTTTTTGAGCCATATTTTAATCAGATTAACTTTAACTCGATATGCTCAAACCAGGTTCTCTGCATAGGTCCTGGTAGTGTCTTCGTTTGGCCTGTGAAACATTAGTGGTACAAGTTGTATAATAAAGATATTTCGATACAAAGATATCGCCGAAGTTGTTTTTCATTTGTAGCGGTCAAAAATACCTTAAAATCTTTCTGAACGTCCTAGAAAATTCTGGTACATGAGATTTCAATGTAAGCAGAACATATTTAGCACCTAACGGGCGTTAAAGGCATAAAGGGTCAAAAATATCGTTTGAAAATGGTTAACTTTTTCGGTTTCCGGTTATCAATGGCGGCCTTCAAAATGACTTCAAAGAGGGCAGTGAAGTTATCGTACAAGATGCTTTAATTAGAGTTCATTGGTATAAACTTCTGAATCTGACCGCCCATTTACTGCCACGCCATGCATACTGAACCCGGGGACATGTATGTAATATGGAACGCTAACTTCGTCGCCACGTTCGAAGCGAAATTAAACAATCATTTTGCCGCTTGCCCCAGTCCTTTTTTCAAAATGGCGCCGAAAACTATAGTTCAAAAATTGATAAATTTTGCCACTTCTCCCTCTTTAAACACATTTCAATTTCCTTGTACATCAACCTAGGACAAGAGAGCTTCAAACAGATGCGTTTACAAGAAAAATGGTAAAACAACAACCGAAATGTCACACGTACAAAATAAAACACATGAAAACTCGCGCAAAAATCTTTGTTTAATTAGAGTTTTGAGACTGTACAGAACGAGTTTAAAGACTTTCAGACAAGATACATTTATAAAAATTTAAGTTGCTTTCAAGTATTGAAATTCTAGTGTACAAAACCAGATTTATTTTACTATTTTCGTTTACATGTTCAAAACGTTTTAGCTTGGCATGGGCGCCATATTGGCTTCACCCAATCAGGGAATCAGCCAATCACAAACCGGTCACAGACTTCCTTGACGGAGTTATCATTCCAGTTTGCATGGCGTTCATGAACCGGTGGGGAACCGGTTCCCACATTTAGAGTAGCCTGCAGGCAGGCTGCATTTTTGAAATCTATGAAAACACTTATTAATATTTTACAAGTAAAACACAGAGAAAATCACTACCCAGTTGTAGGTTTTATATCTGATAAAATATCATTCCAAAATTAATTTAACTTTCTTGGCGTATACGACGTTGGTTTTCAAAGTAACTTCACTGGTAAACTCGTGAGATGGGTCAACGTTTAAGTCATTCAAAACTCTCGTAGTTCACGTTTTATTAGACACAAAACACTACGGGACGCCTGTTCGTGTTTAAAGTAGCACGTATCTATGTAATTCTTTACATCTTTGCCTTTGAAATTTTAAAGTGTGTTTTCAGTTCCTGACAACAGTTGCGACAACATCACGTAAATGACGTTAATTCAATATAATAGGCTACGTGCATGGCATGAAATTACATGAAAACAACTTAAATGAAGATTCGTTAGACTTGACATCATGCAACTCTATGTGCCTGCCAACGTGCATAACAATAGTGTTTACAAAAAACTTTTCCGACTTTCTGCTACCGTTATCAACTCGCAAAGTGCAGAAAATTTTTGTATTTTTACATCACACTGCAGTTTCCAAACCTTCTTAGAAAGCTACATGTACCATGCTCATTGCTGGGGTTTATTTCAAGTATTCCCAAAACGAAACCCGATATAGGAAGATTTTGCTCCTTTTAAAACCGCATCAAGCACTTGCACTTCTCTACTCGATATGCACAAACAGTTGCTAGCTAATGTTGTAAAGTCGTTTTTTATTAAAAAATTTAAAATTTTTTAAATCAAGTTAGCTATTCGGATTCATAATAGCTTACCGCCAAACACTCTTATCGGTGAAGGGTATGTAAACTTCGTAATTTTAACTTCTGATGCATAAACTTCATCCAAACATCAGTTTGCCGCGCCCTAATGATGCTCAACATGACATTTTAACAGGTTTCCAATCAAAGCGAATTAATTATCCAAAAATATCTTATAACTTCCCGTCCGTTACAGCATCCGGCCGCCCACGCTTTGGTTTTCAAATTACAAACAGAAATTCATCAATTTCACACAAATCACGCATAACTCTATCTTGAGAAGTACCAATTTCTGGGCTACTTTATTCTATTCTATGCCAAAAGAAAATTCCACAAAAAGTGTTTCCGAGTGTTCTTCTTTTGGAAAAAACAAGAAGTTTACGTAAAAATAATTTGGGCATTTGCCAAACGAGCGTACAATATTTAGCCAGAAAGTCTTCGAACTGCTGTACTTCAATGAACTAAATTACTACTTCTATCTAGCCAAGAACAATAATTTACACAATGCAAAGAAAAGCGTGGATAATAGAAAATTGTGAAAAGAAGTACGGGCAAAAGTACTTGGTAATTCAGTGAAAACAGTCAGCCCCAATTTTCGACTTCAGGCTATAAATCGGACACAAACGTTTTTACAGCATTACTAAACGTGCACATTGTTGCTAAATGTTGCTAAATGTAGAGCTACTCTGTAGAAATGCTTCAATAAATTCGTTATTATTATTATTATTATTATTATTATTAAATGCACAATAAATCGAAAAAACGTTATAAACAAGAACTAAAACAACGGAAACGCAAAAAGTTTAATGCAACACAAAAAAGAAATGAAACGCATTTCAATGTCATATGCACTAAAACAAGTGGGGAACAACTTAGAACTTTCTATATGCCTTCATTCAATTATTATTCTGACCTGAAGTTTCAAGCTAAGTGCAGTAAAGCACGCGTATAAAAAATGTACCATGCATACATAAAGTTGGCTATGTGCGTCATACATTGACTGTGAGTACGCAAATGCGACCAGAAGAATGTGATTTTCTTTCTCATAAAAACTTTTTATTTCAAATTCTTTTTCGCCTTTGTTCAAGACAGTTAAAGTGTTAGCTCGTTTTTCACATACTGTTTCGCAGGCAACAATCGCAATGTTATTCAAATCTAAAGCTCTCTTCAAAATCTTGTAGTCACAGGGCCCCGTTTACACTATACTGGATTGCTATCGGAGCGGGTCAAATTCTACAGCTATCGATGCTCTGTAAAGATTTTTGATAACAACGACACGAAGAAATTTACAAAATCTGTCAGCCTAGTTAACATTTGCTGGTGATTATTGCTCCTTAACAGCAAGCGAAGATGTCGTGACAAGTGAATCCGGTACAGTGTAGACGCGGCCACGGGCACTGTGGTACTCGTATTAATATTTAATACTCTGTAACAACTTGTAGTCGTATTCGTAGTCAAATCTAAAGCTCTCTTCGATATCTTGTAGAATAAGTCGTACTCGTAGTCAAATCTGTAAGTTCTCTGATACCTTGAAGTCGCACTCACACCCAATTCTAATGCTCTCGTTAATATCTTGTTGTGGAAGTCGTACTCGTAAAGAAGTCCAAAGCTCTCTAAATACCTTGTAGTCATACTCGTAGTTAAATCTAAAGCTCTATTTGATATCTTATAGTAAAAGCCACACTCGTGTTAAACTCTAAATCTCCCAGATATATCTTGTAGTCGTACTCGTAGGCATATCTAAAATCTTGTAGCGAAACCCGCACTCGTAGTCAAGTCTATGATCTCTCCAATACCTCGCAGTCGCACTCACACCCAATTCTTTAACATCTTGTGGTGACAGTGGTACTCGTAAAAAAATCTAAAGCTCCCTAAATATCTTGTAGCCGTACTTGTAGTCAAATCTAAAGCTCTCTTTGATATCTTGTAGTCAAAGTCGCACTCGTGTCAAAATCTAAAGCCCTCAAATATCTTGTAGTCGAACTCGTAGTCATACCTAATACGCTCTTCAATATCTTGCAGTCAAAGTTGTACTCGCGGTGAATTCAAAAGCTCTCTTACCTTGTACTCGCATTCGTACTCTTCTTCGAATCTAAAGTTGTATCTTGATCTTGTAGTCGCATCTGTACTCGTATTCAAATCTAAAGCTTTGTAAGATCTGGTACTCACGATCATGCTCGTAGTGAAATGTAAAAGTCACTATTACGTTGTAATTGCAGTCGTAATTCTAGCAGAGTCTAAACCTTTTTAGCACGTCAAACAAACCATACCGACACTCGAAGGCAAATCTGAAGCTCTCTAATCCATCGGCTTTAATTAATAAGACCGGCACCGTGCATTGAGTTGACTGCATGCAATAACTTACATTTGCCGAGTCCGTACCAGCCAGATTCTCGTCTTTTCTGCAGTCCTGCGAGGAACCAGACATTTCTCCTTTTCGTATAGATCAAAGGGGCGTTCTCAGTGACAACTTCTCAGAAATAAGAAACGATTATGATGAATTGCACAGAAATGCAAAATTGCCATCAAATTACGGATGCCAGATTGTTCTCTATCGATTTGCGCTATTTTGTTACAAACCGAAAATGTCGAATTGCATTATATCCTACTTCATGTCTTCGCGAAGAATATCACTAATGCGTGGTGTACGTTCGTACAATCCTGTACAATCATGAAGATGCTAGATATCATGAAAACACTCGAGTGCGTAATGTAATTACTACGACTTCCTCTCACGAACTACTTCCTCGTTCAAGCACGTGCTCTCCATGCAAACAATGCCACAAATTGCCATGTTGCAAATTGTGGTGGAACAGCGGAACGGTGACGGTACTTCATCTTGTCCAGTATATACGTGCTGATGGCATCACCGAACTATGGACGATCTGGAAAGCTAAGTCAGGGGGGAATGAAGCAATTTTGCGCTCACTTTGCAGGTAGACTCAGTCCTTTTTTCCTTAGCAACGTGGTAGCAACGGATAAAATTTTCAATTTTTAGCAATTTCTAAGACGTTAAATGATCACTGCAAACTGTTCTTGGATAATGCAGACCTAAAGAAAGTTCTAAAGAAGAAATAAATGCTTTGAATCCGTGTTTTATCGAGCAAAAGTTATCTTGGCTTATCCACGCCGATGATTCGCTTCAGGCGATTCTCTCGCGGGAACACAAGACTTCAATCCTAATTGTACATTTTTGCCGAAAAGGAACTTATTTTTTTGGGCAATTCGTTTATAAAATCAGAAAAAAACTGCATTTATTTTCTTCGTTGTTTTTTTTTTCTTACTCACTGCTAAAAATGCTTAGTAGCTTCGTAAAACTTGTTTTTTGTTTGGCAAAGTTTGATTCGTTTTCCGAGAATGTTTATATGTTTGGTTTCTTGGCCGTGTTTTCCGTTGTGTGGAAAGACTAGGGCCAACCTCTGACTTTGGCTTCAATTTTTGGCTTCAGGTAGCGTTCCATGTATTTTTAGTTCAATGGTTGTAATCTGGCTTACCTGTACCGATCATGATTCAAGATGGCGCCGCGGTTTTTGAAAAAGTCGACTTGACCAGAGACGAGGTAATCCTATATTCATATAGTTTGAGCAATAGCCCTGAAACATATTGTACTGCATAGAGAAACATTGCTTTACAGGCGCCCTAAAATAACTAAATAAAAGGCACGCATTTGTTGCCCAAACTTTCCTATTTAATATCTTCAATATATCATAATTTGTCCATCATAAGTCAACACGTCATAACTTGCCCATCGCGAAAAGACTACGGAAACAATGAGTTAGAAAAACGATGTCCCGCAATAATGTTTCCCAGTTTTCCCAGTGTTCCCTCCTGATTGGAAACTGTTATAAGGCGTGAGATTCTTTCATGCTTGTTTACGTTTTAAAACGTCGCGTTTGACAAGAAATGCATGCACGTTTTATAGGAAGGCAGTTCATTACTTTTTCATGTTCGCCGAAAGGTAAACGACTCCATTTCGAACGTGCACGTTTTTCTCTAGAAGGTGAATGCTTGTCTGCAGAACATGCATGCGTTTCTGTACAACGTTCAAGTTTTTATACAGAACATGCATGTTTCCCTGGCGAAACATAGCTACAAAGTTTCAAATGTAAACAAACGTGAAAAAAGCTTGGGGCGAAATGGCAAAGCTTTGCAACAGCGCGAAGCAACAAACTATGCGTGTTGACAGTTATTACGAATTTTCGTGAAAGTACCTTTAATATTATTTAGAGTAATTGCACTGACGTGTGATAAACACTAAACCTTCTTTTGATCATCTTGACCAGTCTGTTCGTAAAATTCCGTAATGACGTCTAAGGTGCACTTCAGTTCATTGACATACTCAGTCATGTCAGCAAGGACAACGCTTTCGTCTTGACCATTGCCTAGCTTCTGTATAAAATCTTTTCGGTATGGGACAGCTTTCATCGCCAACTATCATGTCAGTAAGAAAACAATATACGAAAATGACTTTTTGGGGCAAGGTTAATCGATTGCTAATGTCTGGGAGGAGACACTTGTAAATACAACGTAAAATTTTCAAATCTTTTGAAACATGTTTTATTTAAACAACTTTTGTCCCGGTAAAAATGCGGTAGCAGCTCGGTTTATGTGCGGACACTTTTTTGCTCACTACTCGCGGCGAAGTTCACGTCAACACGCCCGGTTATAAATAGCGAGTTTACGATCTACGATGCGGTGAACGCGACGACGGGATCTCAATTTCAACCACCGGACCGAACACTACGGAATGTGATTGCATAAATAAATACTTAAAATCTTTTTAAATAATAAGTTCTTTAAATAACCTGAAAAAGAGACAGCCTTCAAAAAACAACGCGGTTTTGCTTGCGGCTGAATTTACCTGACACCTCTAAAGTCGTAAAAGGTTTCACAAGGGAGTTTACGATCCACGACGTTACAACACTACGATGCGGAAGCTAAATGTAAACCGCGCAGTGACTATGATCAGCAATAAACACGCCGCCAAATTAAGCATTTTCACGGCTTTGTGGGCACGTAGAAGCTTTGCGACGTTAGAATGGTTAATCCACAAAGTCAACTTAATAACAACTCACGCATCGTTTTCCTTCACTTTATTTGTCGGGTTATTCTGAAAGGCTGTAAGTCTTTATTATAGTGCTTAGCATTGCTTGGCACAAATTATGCGGTAAAACTGATGCGGCGTCGCCGAGCCGTACGGCGTCTTAGATCGCAAACTCTCTATTGCTCCGAAGCCGTGGAATGGCTTTGCTTGGCGTCGTGTTGACGCTCTGCGATGCTGTTGAGAATAACTCTGGGATTTCAAATTATTCATTTTTGTCCAACATGAAAGGTTTCTTTGTTTACAAAACGTCATGTTTGTCGCGTCGAAGATTGTAAACTCTTTAATCAAGTCGTCAACATGCACGCACCGAAAATACACCTTGCACCATCCACCCATGGTATTTCTTTAAGGATCCCTCGTATGCAGTTTTAGCACATTTAGTGAGATCTTGCTCCCCAGTCAGGACTTCTTGAAGAAACAGCAAAATAAAAGACAACGCCCTAAAAAAATAACACGTTCCTCCGAGTCCCGATTTTCACAGATATTACATGGAGGGAGAATTTATTTCACTCCTCCTACGAGATTTTCGGATTCAAACAATCCACCGATTTTCTACTAGATTGTTTTTATTTTTGTATGATTCAGGGTTTTTTCCCCCACTTTTTGCCGGACTTTGTCCGATTTTCCCCGCATTTCGAGGATTTCTACAGGATTTCTTTAGATTTGCAGTTCTTTGATTTAGAATTTTAAGGAACTTGCCGGATTATTCCAGACTTTCTTCAGGATTTTGAATGTTCGCCGGATTTTTTTAGAGTTGGAAGTATTGACCACATTCTTTCCTGATTCTGAAGAATTTGCCGGATTTTTTCCATTCAGATTTTGAATGATTTATCGGATATTTTGGCAAGATGTACGGGATTGCGTGAGTGAAATGCTCCTCGATTTTACGCATGCATATAGTTTTTACCCACCGACATATATACATCTCGACTGCTTGCTCCTATACTTTTTAACTTGAAGCTTGCGCGGTCAATTGAAAGTCACGAAGGCTGACGAATACGAGAGTATTGCGACAGCGCTGACTCTTGAAATAAATTCAGCAATACTGGTCAGCAGCCAACTTCATAAGTAAACCGGCACTCTCATAATTTCGGCCATCTTGGACCACGCTTTTTGACGCCAAGCAAGCAGTCGAGATGTATATATATCAGTGTTTTCACCGCATACAGTCGTCACGTCACCTTTTTAACCACAGTAACGCATCAGTGGCAGAGTTTTTCGCCTTCGTACTTCCAGCATTAATTTCACTTTCAACGATATCTTGGAGATTTTTGTACTTCGCAACGTTCTCCTCATATTTTTTTGTAAGTTTCTGCAAAACATCACAGGAAAAATTTCTAATAAAGTTGCTTTTCTCGAGACAGTGTTTCAGCGAAACGTTGGAAGCTTCGTAACCTTTGACGGTGCGAACATCATTATAAATGTATATATTACACGCTGAAAGCAACGTTTACAAATTGAAATACAATTTATACGTGAGATCCATGATGCACATTGCTACAACAACATTCCATGCTTCTACTTTTGTTTTTAAATTGAAGTGTGAATTTCAATCTCGTTTTTAACGGCTGCGTCAAAACAAACTCAAGCTCGCTAATTTCCCAACATGCAGTTCGTGCCATCAAAATTCATTATACTGCTCGGAGCATTATACTGCTCGGAGACGAACGCATTCGAGTGCATCAATTTTATGACGGCAGTATAACAACATTTACCGTAATATTGCCGTTGATGTCTGATTTGACTGGAGCAAATGCTGTTGGCCCAAGAATATCTGCAAAATATACATCATAGCATCAGTGAATAAACGCACTTTGGCTAGTTTTGGTCAGCGGAGTAGCGCATTGTGCGAAAGCGAGGCTTGGCTGCGAAATAATTGTGGGAACGAGTGTAATATAACACTTACTCTCTCTGATAAATTCGAAAATGAGTGCGTCTCAAAAGTCTTGTTGAAGCAGTTGAAGGCAACAATTGCACAGCTCACAACTACATGGAAAAGAGGCGGAGGGGACTAAGTCTGCCATCCATTTTTATACTGTTTTCCTCCTCAGCCTCATTTCCATGCAGCCGTGTAGTAATTACCCGAAAAGTCTGCACGGGGTGAATATGAACTTGAATTTTTTTAACTTTCTGAATACGAAAAAATCATATTTATATTCACCCCATCCCAGTCCCATCCCGGATGGATATCAATCACGTGATAATTTCCCGCCAATTCAAAGTGGCGACTGGCGAAATTCTTAAGGTACGAATTGAAAACTTGGTTGAAGTAAAAGAGTGTTTTTGTAGTGAATAAAAACCGAATTTCAAAGAAAATATTGTCCTGTAGCCACAGTTAAATTAAGCAATTTGAAGAATTGTTGTTGGTGAAAAGAAACGAAGGAGAAATTTGAAAAAAATCAAATGCCTTCTGCAGACATGATCAACAAGATTCGGGAAAAAAGGTTGGTTTATTCACTTTTGTTTGACTCTGTGTAGTATTTTCGCCTTTTACTAGGTAGTTTTGTAGAGGACCAATGTAATACTGAGTTAGCATGAATGATTATTGAACACAAGCCGAAGTAACTCGAAAAAAGAGCGAAGATATGGTACAATATAGTCTTGTTATTGTGGTGTAATTTCACAAATTATACATCTTTACAGAGAGTGTTTACCACGAGAATAAACCCTATTTAGCTACTGTTTAGTATCATATACTTTTACACTTTGTTTTCTTGAGCTGAAAACACTATTTTACCCTTTTGCTGAGCTCATTCATAATATATTGTTTTGATCACTCGTAAAAAAATTCCTATCTTTCCACCGACGTGTGGTATTCAGATCGCCCATCAATAATTTCAATACTTTACAATGATATACATAAAATATTTATAAAATAGTAAACAACTCATGACACACAAAGAATGGAAATGTGGTGTGAGGTAGACCTCACACCACATGACACACAATAACCGTGCGCACCCACACATGGAAAACAAAACAAATATCCAAGCCTGCCCAATGCACACAAATTATAAAATAATATATTATTTCCAGCCATCAGAGTTGCACGCATATAATTAAAAGGAGTGTGTGCTACTTTGCAGTAGCAACAAAAGGCATGTTCAGCCAAAAAAAAGTTGCAAAAAAGTCTGGTTAATCAATAACATAAATCTGCATCTATGATGATGATTACTTTATTTCATTAAACATGCCAAGCTTATCAACACAATTATGTTAATTTCCACAAGGGGCATGCTAAAAATGTTCCAAGTAGGATTGTTAAAATTACAATAGATTGAACGAAAAATTGAATCAAGGCAGTTATGGACAAAAGAAAGTAATGATATAATGAACAACAACAAAACAACAAAATCCTAAAAATTGTTCGGTCTCACATCATGTTCAAAGGTTCTTTCTTTGTCAAACAAAACACTTGACATATCTAGACACATTGCAATCAATAATGAATTGCAAAAAAATACAAACTCATGAGATAGTGAAACTTTCTTTACCTTTGACAAGCAGAATTGTGTAGATTTAGACAGTATAAAGTATATAGGCAGGGTGTATTGAGGTGCACATATCATATATTGCCACTCAATAGGTTGAGAGAATTTGGAAGATAGTTCAGTCAACCATTTGAGTGACAAGTTTAGGCACATTGCCATGAAATGGGTTCAAGTTTATTCTTGATTCATGCTAATAAACTACAGGAACTTTGCAAGTTTGGCACCTAACTTCAAGCTTCCAGCCACAGCAAGGGCAAAAGGATAGCTGTCAAGACCTCATTATAAACAAGTGTTTTGATAGTTATTACAAGAAGAACCCAAAACAAATTTAGTTTTATTTGGAAACGTATAGTATATCTCTTTCCTATAATTTATATTCTGAGTGTTTATTGCATACAACTGCTTTCATTAGAAAAGAGCTCAAAAGTTAATGAAGGCAAAAAGTCTAATTGTGCAATTGAGCACAATGCAAAGTCAAAAACAACTAATACAATACAAATTTACTAAATCTCTCTAAAATCTTACCAGACAAATTTACAAAATACCAAAGCCAACTAAAGCCCCAACTAAAATATTTATATTGTTGCAAGTTTGTATGTCAGCTGCCCTCAGACAACAGATGTACACTTTACTGAATGAAACATTTGAACAGAAAATGGCATGATACTGACCAAAGAAAGGGACTATTTCTTTGCAAGCTTGAAGGAAAGGCAACGTTTCAATTCTCTTGTCTTCTGGAATAGGAAGGAATCTAAATTTCGCTTGAGAAAAGAAAGTCATTTTGTTGCAAACTTGTAGCTGCTTCGCAAATAAAACAACGCTAATAATAAGAAACGCTGAATCGGTCACTGGCAATAACGATTTACTCCCGTTACGGATTTGGGATTTGCCCAATCAGCTAAACTTCGCGACCGCGATTAATTCGCTTAGCAAAACAGGCAATACTTCATTTTATGTACTAGCGAAAATGCAAAATTACGAAATACATTTGCTTAGTATTTTTATTTAAACATCATTATATTGTTCTTTCATATTCAAGTCATTGTAATAAGCACTCCTCCCTCAAATAAGTAAGTTTTCCTCTTAATGATGAATTCATGTGCTTTTTATCGAGCTTTTTATTGTTCATCTTAAAAAAACAGGCTACATATGTGCAATTCCTACAATTCCTCAATGAAGATAAAACTCTTGCGTAAGAGTAGTTCAAAGGAACACATTTCAAAAGAAAGCGATCGCAAAATGTCGATCGTGCAACATTTTGCACTGAATGGAAATCCGCTTTTAGGCCGTTTACCATTAGCGAAATTTGTCGACCGAATCCTTTGTCCTAAGGCGGTTTTCCAGTACGCGAATTTGTTCGAGCGAAATATAAATCTAGCGACATGATCGGCTTCCTTTCGACTTTTCGCGGGGAATTATTTTGGTAGCCAATCACCGTTTGCTAGATTTATTTTTCGCTCGAAAGTCGGCCTAGTGAAAAACAGCCTCAAAAGCATCAGCTGGAACTAATTACACTTTTGCTAAATTCATTTGATAATGTTACTTTGCGCAAAAAAATTCGCAAGTGGAGTACCGCTCACGAGGTGACAGCCATTTTGAATTCAAGACTGTAGTGTTAGTGATTTCAGCACATTTTCAGCACTCACAAAACGGTTTCAAGATAATTCTGGCCAATGAGAACAATTTTCGAGTGAAAAGTCGAAATGATTTCACTCCCGCTGTCCGTTTAGTAATAAAAACAGTAAGCATGAGGGGGGTAACAAAAAAACTTTTATTACAATAATAAATAACTCTAATATTATATTTACACTTTCATATTGAGAACACTTTCGCAAATACCTAACGAATTTATAAATAATTAACTTTCTCGCTCAACAACTCAGTCGCAACCGTTCAACTATGTCATCTATAGTTTCCAGATACATAAGCTACTCCGAATGTTTAAATCTCGGTTTAAATATATTTATAAAAGTTTCTGTTTGCAAACTTTATGATTTCGCAAACAGTGAATGGGCATTATCGTGTTTATAATTTTTAAAAAATAATTTTGCTATTGTTAATAATATTCATATGTGTAGGTACGCATTTACCTTTACGTTACGTGCAAAGGTAGTCACAAATATCTTTTTCAAAGTGTCGCCATTTGCAACTGGCCTTGTAGCGTACGTTAATTAAGGCGTTGTATTCAATATGAAACTTGATGTTTGTTCGATAAACTTCGATGCTGTTACGGGCGGACTTAAAACACAATTTGGGAACACAGTGAGTGTATAAAATACCGTTGCACGTCGCACTTACGCTTCCTTAGCGATAATCAAGTGCACGCCTAACAACGTCGAATTTTATCAAGTAAACATCAAGAAAACAAGGCCTCTATGACGCACACTGCGTGTTGTCCGTTTAATTGCAAATGGCAGTAAGGCGAATAATTGTTTTGGTTTGGATACGACAGATCAACAATTTGATTGGAAAATAGTCGAAAATATTCGAAAAAGAGATGCAAGAACTCTCAAAATACTGACAAAAAATATCGGAAAGTTGTAATACCTGCGTAATGAACAATCGCGTAGGGCTATTTTTCATCAAAAATAAACTTCTTGTGTTCATTAAAATCGAACCTGAATTTATTGCGAGAAATGCTGCGGGTTGTTTCTGCGGTATGCGACTTGGTACCGAATCTTTTCCTTGATCAGTTCCATATTTAGCAACGTGTTAAACTTCATCAGTTTGTGTAGTCGATCGAATGTCTTCTTTTTGTACTCGAATTTAAAAGACGAATAGGGTTCTTCAGGGTCATCGAAGATATCGAAGTTAGCAAATTCTTTATCCGCCTCGTTTACTCGAAGTTTCCCTGCAATTAGGAATAAACTATGTCAACTCCTGTTAACTAGCATAAAGTTGAGTGACAATAAAGTGCATATACATTGTACGGCAATTTGTAGCACTTTTTGATAAGTAGTAACCGATAAGACGTCAATAACCTGCGTTATGGAACCAACAAAGATAGCAATTTCCGTATGTAATACAAAAACATAAAATATTTGCAAACTTTGCTGGGATATGGTCTTCATATTTAACCACATCATTTTGCAATCGAAGTTTCCAATTGCTCTAATTTAACGTGATTTTTCCAACGGTCGCACTGGATTTTCTTGTTTGAAACTGATCAGAATTTTAGTCCATAACGCACACTGTTCACTATAATTGCATACAAGGTGTAATAACGCATTTATCGCTTACCTGGCTCAATGTAGCTGCGAAACGTTTTGTTGATGAGAGGAAAATGCAAAATGGTTGGGCATGTGACGTCATTTTCATTTTCGAAAACGTAGCATTCTTGAAGATTCGTATCTTTAATCACTGGGTTCCCTTCGATTTGTGGGAAAGGTAGTCCGTGATCTTTTGCCCATTTTTCAGCTTTTAGAAGCTCCTATTTGAGAAAAGCATGATGTAAGTTCATGTTCATGTTAATTAGCGTTTCCTATTGAATTTTTCTATATTTTCAATCAGCCTGATTTAATGTTGTCTTTCTTGCTCGCTATTTTTCAAGTCATAGATGCTTGCTTGCTATCAGTTTAAACAATTGCGCCACTATGATCACATTATCTAACGTCAAATGATCTGTTTCTTGGTCCTCTTTTGTAATTTCCAACTATGCTGAAAAGTTCGACGTCTAAAATGGACCTTCATCGTTCCAAGAATTTTAACATACTTACAGCAAAAGGCAAATCGCTATCCCCTTCATCTCGTTGACTAAAGTCAAACGACAAGATAATCTCGACTTTTCTCTCCGGGCGAAGCATTGTGGGATATGGAGAGTTGAACGCAATACCGCTGTCCACAATGCACATCGTCTTATCCCTGCCTGGGGCGTCATTGAAATCTGCGTCTGAAATGCACGAACATGGGTTTTTAGATGTTTATCTTTGCGCGCCTAAACTGGCTCGTCTTGGGTTTCAAGATGATTGTAACCGAGGCATTTAAGAAGTTTGGATCGAGCTAGGAGTGATCTGTTGTAGAAGATAATTCAAGACGACTTGAAGTGATTTACCACAAACTTAAAAAAGATGTGGCACTTTAATAATTATGCAACTTATTTTTGGTTACACTGTCTATCGCCTGACGATTTTTACCGACTTGTTCGAGGAAGAGACAAGCTAGAAATTGCTCCATAAGGCTTCATTCTTACCTTCTTTGCCCTTGAATTGCAATCCTCGAAAGAAATTAAATGTTTCTGCTGCCTTTCCTCGGCGAGACGAGAATATGTTGGATGGATTCAGCATTCCAAGTATCCAGTGCTCATCTGAACAGTGCCACAAAAAAACAACAAGAGACTTTAGTTATTTGACGTTTTTTTTTGCAATTTTCTGCAATATCTTTGATGCAGTATCGGGGACGGCGCCAAAACGAGAAAACACAATACCTTCAATTTCATCGTCTTCTTCATCGTCGCTGTCATTATCTTCACCTTTTAAACTTTCCGCTTCTTCCAAAACAGCTTTCTCTGAAAATACAATTATATCGTGTTTATGTCTCGATCAATGGACCTTTAACCATTTAGGTAAAATTTCAAAAATTTCTGAACTAGGAGAATATTTTACCACAGCCTGAAAGAGCATCCCGAATTTAGTAAAACTGCC
>JAODVM010351830.1:0-11184 GCA_025400095.1 Phenganax marumi
TACCTTGCATTCATTTGTGCAATCCCTGGACACCTCTTGCACATCTCATGCACTTGCAAGCGTTCCTCACATTCCTAATACGTTTGACGTCGACGTTCCCAGCAACTCCAGTATGCGCCGAGAGCTCTTCGATTATGAATGGCTGGTGAACCCAAAGCAGACCTTGAAAATGCGTGGACATAAGAAAAACATGCGGAGCAGTAATTCACATCACTTGCAGGCAGCGTACGTACCATCCCGTGAAAGGGCCATGTAGAATGTCTAAATTCTAAATTTGGCTTTGCCACATAGTATCTATAATATAACAATATATATATCAATATATAACAATTTATATTATATGATGTATAATATATACTATATATAATATATACTATATATAATATATACTATAATATAATATATACTACAATATAATATATACCATAATAATACTATAATATATAAACTAATAATAATAATAATCATTTCATCTTACCGTTTCTGTTCCAGTAGTATGATCTTTTCTCGGTCCAGTTTCGGAACTCTTTGGCGGTCCTTCTTTTCGTATCCAATCGGTGTTGTCCGACCCTTGTGGATTTCTCCAGCCCAGGTAACAATAATCGTCCTCGAAAGAACAGCTCGTACCGCAAGGAATCTCGTCACTGTTATCACCACATTGATCTTTGAAGTCGCACACTTGCTCTCGCTCCACGCACTTTAAGTTTTGGCAGGCGTGTTGTGTGGGGGTACAAGGGGATCCGGAGGGGCGTGTGTGAGGACCAAACGGAGTGGGAGAAGGCTTACCTACAAACAAATAACTTCGTGTAAAGGGTCACCCCAAACCTTCGTCAAAAATTTTCTACCTTTTTCAGAAATGTTTTGATGACCTGAAAGTGAAGTTGGTGCATAGAGAAATCGATTACCGTACATACTCGTTTTAGCGCCTCCCTCGTATAAGCGCCGTACCAAAACGTATACCGTATTCTTTTTATTTAGCCCCCTCTCTAATAAGCCCCCCCTTTCAAGAGGAAGAAATTTGTTAAGTCCCCCTTTAAAACTTGCTGTTGTGCTGATGTGTATTTTGTTTTTTTTATAATACTACGTACGTAATACCTTACCTTTTGCAGAAAATTATCTAAGACTTTATGGATAACTAAATAAGCCCCCTCTCTCTAATAAGCCCCCCCCAAAAGGGTCTGAAAAGAATAAGCCCCCCGGGGGGCTTAATAGAGAAAATACGGTAATTGTTCAAGACGGAAATATAAAACAATAATGCTACAAGTTAAGTTAAATTAGGAAAAGTTATCTCTTCTATTGTAATATCATGTTGAAACAAATGTTAGAGAACGTCGCCTGCATATGAACGCAACACTCAAATAAACACCGCATCTGAAGCACTGAAAATCAAGAAGCACCGCGGCGCTTAAACGAGTAAATACGGGAGTCACTATTGCTCACCCTCAATCGGAGAACACGTCGGGCAGACCAGACAACCAGGCGTCAACGAGACATCGTCGATAGACATATCTCCAGCGTACGACGATCCCCGAACTCCTTCAATGACAATCTCAAACTCGCTTGCAGACGAGATAGGCACATCAGCTCGACGCCAGAAGTCGTCCTACAGAAAAATGGTAGCCCAACTTAAAACTGATAGAACCATGTAGTATAAATATAGTTAGTTTAGTGTAAGTTCCCTTTTTTAATGCCAACGGAACAATAGCAGATGACTCTTACTGGAACTCAAGGAAGAACAGTTTAGAACTGATAGAACTATCCAGTATAAATATAGTTAGTTTAGTTTAGGTTTTCTCCTGTAGTAACACTGGATCAATAAGAGATGACTCTTACTGGATCTCTAGGACGAACAGTTTAGAACTGATAACAGTATTTAAAATTTTAATAAAGTTTAAATAAACTTTTTAAACTTACTAGAATTACCAATATTTTGCAAAGCACCATTCACATACTCACCTTTTCCATCTACAGATTCTTTTCCTACATTCTCTAAATATTGCTGGTTTTCTTTTTGCAGAACAATATCCCTGTTTGGACTAGGGCTAGGAACACGCGATTTCTCTTTGACTTTTTGAAGAATTTCCGAAACAGTATTCGAGTGACACTCATCTGATAATTTCACTGATAAATCCTAAACATCAATTTAAACTTAGTTCTTGCTACCTAGAGAGTATAAATGTCAGAGTTGTTGTACCTCTAGTGATGAGTATTTGTCTGAATTCGTCATACCACTGCTTGAGGTTGCGGTCATTCTTGTCCGAGCCATGATCATTTCAACTCTCTGAGAAAAAACATTTCTCTTGTTAACTCAAAGAGTGGCAATGCACTCCAGTGCACCATACTTTATTACATCACTCTGTCTAATACTAGATGATTTTACTATTCAAAGTGAGACTCTTGCATCTTAATGCATCAACCAATCACCTTGCGTCTTTCCTGTCGTTCAATTTCTTCTTGTTTCAATCTTTCTTCTTCCTCTTTCTCACGTTTCTCTGCTTCTCTTGCTCTTCGTTCTAGTTCCTGTTTTTTCAAAATTTCCAATTCTTCTTTATGTCTCAATTCTGCTGCAGCTTTCTCCGCTGCAATTTCGGCCTCTTTCTCTCGTTGCGCTCGAAGAAGTTCCGCGCGCTCGGCTTCTTGCGCTTCAAGCTGCTTCGCCAACTCGGCTTGTCTTGCTAATTCTTTTGCTGGAATACAAACGCACAAGATGAAATTAACAAAAGAAATTGTCAGATCGTTTTGCTACTCATTAAATCATGCAAAAGTTTGACGTTGACAAGTAAAATCATCTGGTGTTAGACAGAGCAATATAACAAAGTAGGGTGCACTGGACTGCATTGTCACTCAATGAGTTAACAAAAGAAATTGTCTGACAGCTTTGTTAACTCATTAAGATGCAAGAGTTTCATCTTGACAAGTAAAATCATCTGGTGTTAGACAGTAAAACAGCAAGCTTAAGCAAGCAACGTTTTTGTTATCATGCACATCACTCGTACAAAACTTACGTGTTACTGATGGTGTCAGGCAGTTTTTGTTTCAAAACAAGAACTATGTACAAATGGTGCTGTTTCACATTTTAGATTTCAAACCATTGATTTCTATACAACTGGATTGCTCATTCCCAATGATCGGCCATCAAAATTTTGAAGCCACTTCCGTCATCTTGGTACTCCAAGTCCAGCGTTCTTTGCGGGTTTGGTTTGTTGATGTTTTCAGTTGACCGGAAGTCTCGCAGCGGCCATCTTTGTACTCCAGTTCGTCATTTCCTATTGTTTCCTATGGCTTCATTTTTGATTTTTCCGGCCAGATGAGCAATCCAGTTGTATAGAAATCAATGATGAAAACTGTTCTCCGCGCTCCAGGCCCAATGGCGCGTTAATCCGGCTCTGCATGATACAATACAACGCTGTAGTTTTATAGTAACAAAGCTATAGGCAACTTTACCATTTTAGACCGCAAAATACACCGCAATGCCCGCTAAAATTAATATAATTGTCCGTTAGACTTTGTTTGGTTGTTGAACTCGTGAGAAACAAACTATTCTACATTAAACTCGACGAAAATGCAACGCCTACAATAGGCCTTAAACGCTGTGAATTGTGAATTGTAACTTCTTGTCAAGTTACACTCATAGTAAGTTTTTTCAATGTTTGCATGGTGATTTTATATCTATATAAAATTAGATTTTGTAGAAGCATGCACCTCGTAAATTTATTCATGATAAGCTGTCGGTCCGTAAGCCCGGACCGTCATCTGTAGTAAAGAACTGTCAATCCGTACGTGTAAGCCCGGATTTGCAGCTTTGCATGAATACATTTGGTGCTTCCACATAATGTTATGTTAGATACATTCATATTACTGTGATATATACTAAGCGAGAGAAAAGCCGGTTTATTACCAGGCGGAGTTTTCCGTGCGGAAATTAAAACTGATCTGCCAAACTGATTGGCTAGCAATATCTTTCGCCGCGAAAAAGTCTTGAGCGAACCAATCACGTTGCTACATTTATTCTCCGCACGGAGACTTCCGCCTAGTAGCGATAATGTTTAATGCATTTATTCAATTAAGACTATGGCCGCAATTTACAGTGATAACTTACAAAAATTGTGGACAGCCTTCGGGTTTTGCCAACTTTTGGTTACTTAAAATGTATTCTGCTACTTTCTGATCATCGATAATGTCATAGTAAGGATGTTTGCCTGAAAAAATGAAAATTGAACATGTCTAACAAAAACTACTTTTAGTCGAAACGTCAAAAGAAGAAAATGTTTTAGGTCACCATTTGTAAATATTTCCCAACACAAAACTCCAAACGACCATCTGAAAAACAGTAGTTTAAATTTCAATGTGGTTATGCAGATTTTGTAGTCAGGATGAAAATTCACGTATTTGTCGAATTTAATATAAAGCAGGCGTTTTTATAGGCACTTCTCAAGAATTTAAGGTTTAAACAAAGTCTTACAATGTGTAACATGCTCTAAGCACGACGGGAAGTTGAAATCTCAAACGATGAAGTTTTTTTTTATTTTAAATTTGACTATATAATGACATATCTTAACCAGGCCTTACACGTCAGATTTTTCCGTGAAGTCGAGCGAATGTATGGATTCCGTTGCCATCCATCGTAAAGGAAAACTTCCCTTGAGAAACAAATATTATAAATTGAAACAACAACAACAGGCTGATGATAAGAATGCTGTTTGGAGAAATACAGTACGTTTATTAGAGACTTGCTCTGCGAAGTCAAGCCGTTATATCACGTTTGCCACCGTTCTATAGCGCTATAGCAGGGGCCGGTTGTACGAAGCCCGTTTAGCTTAAACGGTGGATAAAGCAGAATTTGAAAACGATTTCCCATATTTTGTAGATCTTCACAATTAAATATTATGTTCTAAAGCAATAGCTAAGTACATAATTATTATATTCAACGAGAAAATATAAAGTTTGGATGTACGAGGAATATATAAATATGATTTCTAGTTTGAGCTTATCCACCGTTTAAGCTAAACGGGCTTCGTACAACCGGCCCCAGGAGCTAAGTTGAAACACAGCGGTTGTTTATTTATCGAAAAAGCACCCTAAAAACATACCTCGTGTCTCTGTTTATAGTAACTTGTAAGGTAAACATCTTTTGCCATTCCAAAATCGGAGATTTTTGCTACCCGATTGACGTCGAGCAAAACATTTCTCGCCGCTAAATCCCGATGAACAATCTGGAAAATAGATGTTTGAAAGTTTTTGAGTTCAATCTAGCTCACTCTAGTTTAATGTCTTCTTTATCACATAATATCACTACTCTGGTTAAAATCCACGACTCAACGTTTCTACATTCCAGTTTAGTGTTTTCATCGCACGTCACTGGTTTAGTAAACATGCATACATATACATCGAACTATATTTTCAACAACGCCAGCCTCATCAACAATGTGCTGATTTCCGTGAGGCGCACAGACGCTATACGTAGATCACTTGAGAAAGGACGCAATATTTAACATAATTTTGAAAACAGCAGTACATAATTACGCATGCGTAGACAATAACACGCATTGAGATAAGGTTACATGTACAGTTGCAGATGCTATGTACAGAAAACACAATGAATGTAACTTCACAAAGCTAAAATCCACGACTCAACGGCTTTAGTGTAGTGTGTCTTTGCCACTCATTATCACTACTCTAGTTTAGTGACGATGAATGTACTTAGCAAGAAATTGCAGTCATCAGTGATCGACGATTTTGACTATCCAGTCTAGTGTCTTCATCACACATTATCCCCGCTCTGGTTTAGTAAAGCTAATGTCGCTATAACTTAGCAAGAATTTACGATTCACTACCCAACGTTTTGACCCTTCAGACTGGTGTCTTCATCGCACAATATCACTACTCTGCATGGTTTGGTAAAACGAATCTAGTAAGAAGTTGCAATCGACGATTCGATGTTTGCACACGTCAAATCTAGTGTCTTCATCACACATTAGCGCTACTCTTGTCAAAGAGGTTTTCAAGAGGTTACAATTGACGACGCAACATTTTGGCACTCTGTTATGATGCCTTCATCACATATTATCACAACTCTGGTTCAGTAAAAATGAATGTAACTTAGCAAGAACTTACAATTTCGAGGTTGTTTTAATTTCGGGTTATTTTGTCTTTAAAATGAAAACCGATAAACCGATCTTCGAAAAAAACCGAATTTTTTCGGTTAATCGATAAACTGCCCCAGCCTATTCAGAACCCAGCGTTTCCACTCTCCAGTCTAGTGTCTTCATCACTACTCACTTTGTGTTTTGCAAGAAATTCCATGCCGCTGCATATCTCCAAAGCACAATTCAATTTCCATTCTTGAGAGAGCTGCTCTCTTTTAGCTGTGTTCACATACTCGGGGATATTCTCATGATTTCTCAGGAAATCGATCAAACTGCCGTTTCCACAATATTCGATGATTAGATAAAATGGTCCTAGAACACAAAAGTAGCTTTCGTTCGTTGATTAAGAGAGAGAAATCGTCTGCAAGTTCGGCCAACTTCACAGGCTTTCGATCATCATGTGGAACCGCAGCTTATACTTCGACTCTAACTTTTTTCTACATTTATTAAACGAGTTATTGTAATCCAAAGTAAAAGCCTGGGTCTACCATGGATGAGAACTGACTTGAGTTGATAGTCCAGCAACTTTGCTTACCTTTACCTAGGTTATTAGTGTATCGAAATTAAGACTACGTTCACACTATGCCGGAATGAAATAATGACGCAACGTTTCTCATCTTTTCACGCTTACGCTCCCATTTAGAAACCAAGTTCTAATAGTAACAACAAAAGTGACGATTTTATACAATTTTGCTCCAGCATGGTGCGAACGAGGCTGTCAATTGTGACTTTTTGTGCTCTTTTCTACCCCGTACCGGCAACAGCATAGTGTGAACGTAGTCTAAGACATGTCCAAAACGCTCGTAACGAATTCACTTTGTTTACGTCTAAATGTTCAAATATCTTCCAAAAACTTTTCGTTGACAGCCCCGTCAAATCTCATCTTCGCTTCACCAAGGGTTACTCTTTAATTTGTTTGCTAATTTGTGCGCTGCGATATAACGTTTTTCAATTTTTTTACCTACTATACTAATGATTAAGTTAAATATACGTACCTGCTTCATCCGAACAAACTCCAATTAAATTCACAACATTCTCATGCGTCTGGTCAAGTTTGAGATGAATTTCTAGTTCATCTTGCATGTCCCTTAAAATGTTTTCTGTTGAAACAAATTTCGAACCTACAGAATTAGTGAAAGTCAACTTTAACAACAATGAGGTACTACAGCCCATTCTGTCAACTTTTCCTGTTTCATAAAAACATTATAAAAAGTTGTGCAATGCAGTTCATGCTGCCAAGAAACTATGTAAACCATCTATGTATATCTATCGATGCCATTTTGATCTAACAAGAAAACTTTCAAATTACAACAACTGCCTTTCCCATACCTCTCGCCATTTTAGCGGCGCACAGTTGCTCTGGTTTTCCTGGTTTCCGCACAATAACTTGCTGAACTTCACCAAAATTTCCTCGTCCCAATCTTGTCCGCGTCAGCGTGATATACTCGCGTGGGATCTCCAATCCTCGTTTCTCTACGTCTTCCGCGAGATGACCGAGCGTCGAGATTGACTGAGCTTCTGTTTCCTGTTCTGTTTCGTCATCTTCTGAGTCGTGGAATTCGATAACTTTGAAATTTCTCTGCATGTAAAAAGTTCACGAAGTTTTTGAGTAAAACAATGCGTTTTAAATGTCAGTTGAACTAGTCGACCTCAAACTTTAAAGCGGGGAAACTTTAAAGCAGTGCATGGATAAGTCCAAAATAGAAATAATATTACTGTGTTTTTTGAACAGCGAAATTGAAAGTTCTTCGGAATGTTCTTTAATTTCGAGATACCCACTGTGCTAAACGGGCTTCGTACCACCGGTGCCTGGAATTTCAAAAACCCTAGAGCTTCTCAGAGCATTAAAAACTTGCCTATTCAAACACCTCTCGGGCTTTGAAATTCCGGCAAGTCGAGGTCGAGTATTTAAACAATGAAAACATTATGGATGCCTCCTGCATACAAGGGTTGTGAGTGACTCCGCTGCTTGTGGGAAGTCACCCGAGAGGCTCCGCTCTACGCTTGGTAGATGAAATGTCTGCCTTGTGAGAGACTGGTGTGTGGTGGCGATGCACATGTGTTGGAGTTCTGGGCATGTCAGCCGTGTGTCTCAGTAGCTCAGTGGTATGAGCACCGATGAGCCAATGTGGAGATTCGGGTTCGATTCCTGGCTGGAATGGCGACAGTTGTCATGTATGTGAGTAGGCTTACCCGTACATATAGCGGCAAAATCCCGCAATGCGTGGACCCCACGCGTGGAAAATGAGCCCGCGATACGCTGACAAGCATGACGCCACTTCCGGTAAGCCTAATTTATGTGTCTCATTCAAATAAATCCTGTCTGCAATTGAAGCACTTACTTACAACACCGAAACTGAAAGCCACAACACGAATCCCGTGTGCATAAATCACGAGCGAAAGACGCTTTCAAGTCACGTGTTATGCATTTGTAAGTATCTTAAAAAAGGTATTTCTTTGAAACTGAAGTGCGTGTCAAGACTACGAAAACTCTCGGGGCCGGTTGTTCAAAGGTCGGTTAGCTTAATCCTGGGTTAATGAACAACTTCAAACTCGATTTCAAACTCGTTTAAATTAAATTTTCATAACATGTTTGCTCAAAATCTTTCCCTTAATGAGTAATTTGATGCCTCAAAGTTTCAAGACAAACATGGCTTCAAAATGGGGTAATAAAAACGGTGAGTTAAATTTAAACCTGAGTTAGTTGCTAACCCACTTTTGAACAACAGGCAGTAGATGTGTTTTGCTTTTTTTTGTGTTTTGCTAAAGTTTCTATACGATGTATCTCTGTTAATCATACCATCTCACACTACCTCAAAACGTTTTAGTTTTTCTTGCAATCCGAATTCGTTTATTTCTTGGAGTTCCTGTTCTCTTCTCTTTTTTTTCCTCCAAAAATGGTACAGGAGTATCCCCGCAATAAGAAGTACTACGGAGACGCAGATTGGTAGTACTATTCCTAGTACCTTCGTGTTGTTTGGTTCTTGATATAAAAAGTATTACAGAATACAATAAATGTTCTATCTAAAACGTATAGTTTCTCAATTTACAACTGTCGTAAAGGGTAGAATCGCAGTCGTTTTCGGCAGCCAAAATGGAACGTTTATTACCTGATGAATGATAAGCGAATTTATTAATATAGTGGGCATATATTTGTATTTTAATACGTTTACTGCGAAGAATATAGTATTATCACAAAATACCAACTTATAGTCAGAAATTCCTGTCCATTGTTTTTTGTATTAGCGCTGATTGTCAGCATCGATTCACCACCCACCAAGTGCCCTATAGAAAACCGGTAACCCCCCTGGAAATATTCAAATGGCAGTGTGTCTGTGAAATTTTAAATATTTCCAGGGTGTGACTGTTTCTGTACAGGGCACATGTTAAGTGGCCAATCGATGACGAACGGCGCTTACGGAAAAAAACAATTGAGGCGACGTTCTGTTTACTGTTCGTTTTCAATGGTATTACGGTCATAGAGATATATTTACGCTTTTTTAAAGTTATACAATAGTCAGAAGTTGATTTCTTTCTTTGCACGGATTTAGCAATAAAGTTTAGTAACTAACTGTTTTATTGATTACCTGGCGGATCTTTACAAGAAGAAGCATCGTTTGCCCCAACCCCTGACGTCACCTGGCCATTAGGACAAGGAAGACATGAATTGTTCATAAAGTAATGTCCTTTATCACAAACTAGCGGAAACGAAATAACCATATTAGCATAAAATTAGAGAACTTATTCAAAAGCACTTTTAATTCATGCAGTACGTGGGTCTTTCAAAGCAGTAAGCAGTATCGCATAGGACTAAAGATTATGATGCCGTCAGCTCTTTAAAAAAAGATTATGAGTATAGTTCTGTGTACTATCTAAAACACCAATCGATGACGTATAGCGCTTAGGGCTGGTTTTCGTATATCCCAGTTCATCGTAATTGATCGGCGATGTCTATTGTCCGTGATCATTGATGCGCAAAGTCCTTTGTCTATTAGAATATATTTTCTACTTCATTAGTCAACAACAATTGATTGGTAATCATCGTCGATGAATTACGATTTATGAAAACCAGGTTTTACGCAAGAAACAGTAGTTTCTTTAATTCATAAAACAGTCACAAGTTAATTGCTTTCTTTAGACGCGTATTATATAGAGAATATTGCATGGATATGCAGAAATATGGAATTCATTTCAAGTGTTGAGAAAGAAAAATAAATTCCATATTTCCAAGTATCTATGTATTTTTGTTTTTATTATATTATACAAAAATGAATACAAACGAGTGATTTAACAAAATTTCATGTTGAGCGTTTAGAAATTTCCCGCCTCGGCACTTAGTCCTGCTTCCTGATTGGTTGGTTAAAACAGGATAATCACACATGTGTGATTATCACATTTAACAATGGCTGATTCGCTCATAAAACCCTGTGTATTGTATAACAAACGTCAAAAATCTTATAAGGTAGAATATAGTAAGGATAAAAAGTATATAGTAATAGTATTTTCATTCTGTGACCTGAACAGTGCTCTTACTCTAAGCAGGACACTTTAATATTTCAGTGAAAACTGGCTACAATGTTTATGAATTAAATGTTTTATGTCGTAGATTACCTTTACAAGAGGAACTGTCGTTTGCCCCAACCACTGACGTCACCTGGCCATTTGGACAAGGCTTACACGACGTACTATTCGGTGAGTTTTGATACGTGTTCTTTGGACAAGGAAGACAGGAATTTCTTGTCAAGTAATGTCCTTTATCACATATTAGTGGAGATGGAATAACTATATTTGCATAAAAACAGAAAGTTTATTCCACTGTGGTTTTCACCGTCATGTCCCTTGCAAGTACTCTAAACAAAGACCGTCACCCGCGGGCGCCATCTTCAAAATCATGTGTTCTGGGAGGTGAATGCCTTCTTTTAGGGCACTTGCTAGCAATACGGCAGCCAAGAAAACTGGCATACCACTGACATATATACATCTGGACTGCTTGCTCCTATGCTTTTTGACTTGAGGCTTGCGTGGTCAATTGAAAGTC
>JAODVM010351940.1:0-11184 GCA_025400095.1 Phenganax marumi
TTGTTGACAATAAAAAATAAATGTTGATGTTGACATTAATTTTTTTTGTTGAATTTTGCTACACATCCGCTACCATAAACGGACAAGAGGAAAGACTTAAGCAAACTCTAATTGACAAAATTCCGCCCGCAAAAATTCTAATGAGCGCTTTATTTCTGCTCTGAACGCATTAATTTCCACAAAACTGCTTTTAAAAACATTCCCCAAGAACTAGAGACCCAGCAAACAATGTAACACAACAATATTTTTGCTTACAACGTACCAAAGAGTGACCATATCAAATCTCAACACTCGCTAGCGAGATAAGTTCTTCTGAATTGCTTTCAGCAACATTTCACGGTCAAGTACGGAAACGTTTTGTACAAAAAATACTCAAATAACATAAACTTGTACCTTCAATGTCTTTGGAAGACTTTTATAGCTTCTTTTTTGTCTTCTTTGTTCGTTTGACGTTTCTTTTGCGATTTGTTGGGGTGCTTTTTTGAACATTGAAGTGCGCGATGAAGATTCGAGGAAAACCGGTTTTTGTTATTTCCCGCTCACCGTTTCCTCGTTTCTGATTGGTGGTATTCTATTACGTGTACTTTGGGAATTGAATATTGAATTGTTGTTAAATTATTGAAACAACTGTATCCCTCGTTGTCCCTCCGAACCCTAATTTTGGTCTACCGCCATCTTTTAAATGTACACGTGACGTGAATTACAAATCAATGTTGTTCTTGTCGTTTACAAACTTTACCTTGAATTGATTTCTGCTTACTAAATGGCAAAGAAAAAGGTGTCATAAGATATGTCGTATTTGTAGGAATAGTGTAGAAAAACTAGGTTTATATAAATTGCTCATTTTTGCTCTTTATTCACTTCATAGGGCCGAGACAATGCCGGCCCAAGTCCTTATCAAGGTCCAAAAAAGAAGAAAGGTCATTTCTCTGGCAAGAGAAAACCTCGTGAATCCTATGATGATATTGTGAAAGAAAATGACTTGCTGGAAAAATATTATAAAGTTGGTAAATATTGATAGACATTGAAAATCTATTATTCTTTTTGTACTATTAGGTGTCCATGTACTGCTTTAGGCGCAAAAAATCATTCCTGAAGAAGAATGGGAAAGTTTCATGAAGAGTTTACGAACAGGATTGCCGTCCACATTCAGGATCACAGGAATACGAGGGTGAGAGTTAGGGATAGGTTGGGGTTAAACGAGGATATGCAGAAATGTTTCTACATGCAAGGAAATATTGATTTTCAGTCATGCTGAAGAACTTATGAAATATCTGAAGAAGTTTTATATTGAGAAACTGAATGCAGCCAAAGATGATCTTGGGGAGGAACTGGACTGCTTTGGAAAATCGCTGGCATGGTGGGACTATTAACCATAATTCTCAGAGAGTTTCTCTGAGATGGCCTGACCTAGACTGATGATTAGCTTTTTCTTAGGTATCCAGATGAGTTAGCATGGCAAATTAACTTGACTCGACGATTTATAAGACGCTCTGGAATGGTGTCAGGTTTTCATAAATTTCTTATCCACGAATCAGAAATGGTGAGACTACCATTATAATCTTTGAGGCGATATGATTTGTAGCTGGAGCCAGTTCTCAAAATGATGTATTTAGGGTAATCTGAGTCGTCAGGAAGCTGTGAGTATGATACCACCTCTTCTTATTGATGTGGAACCTCACCACAAGGTGTGTATAGACTATAGTGCCATACAATGCAGTACATTTGTATGATACACTGCAGTGCTATATTTACAGTTTATGTGACATTGTGTTACTGTTTTTAATGAATCTGTCATCTAGATTTTGGATATGTGTGCAGCTCCTGGTTCAAAAACTGCTCAGTTGATTGAAATGCTGCACGAAAAAGAGGACACTACATTACCAGGTTTTTAATTCGCTCTAAAGTCACACTATTCACTCTAATTCACTCTAAAATCACTCTAATTCACTCTAATTCATTCTTGAAGTCACACTATTTAAGTTAGTTGTGTCAGTTGTGTTAATTACTCTCAAGCTTTTGCAAATTCATCTATATCTCTATGTTTCTATTGCCAGCGGGGTTTGTAGTAGCGAATGACCTTGATCCCAAACGATGTTATATGTTAGTGCATCAAAGTAGGAGAATTCACAGTCCGTGTTGCTTGATAACCAATCACGACGCAGCTGCATTTCCTGTTATTCATATTAAAGAGGTATTTTGTTTGATCTCTTCATTCTCCATCTTAGTAGCCATTTGTTCCCAAAGTAGTATGTATTGATTCTGTTTCAAGTGATATTGTAGCCATCACTGTATTTGAGGCATAGCTGGTCATGGTTATTTACTTCAGATCTTTTCATCTTTTCAGAAAGATTCAGACCAAACTTCCCCAATGTTGTTTGATAGAATATTATGTGATGTTCCGTGCAGGTTGGCAGCATGTGCATTTCAAAACAAGGTCCATGCACGGTGTCTAGCTTGTGTTGTTTACTCTCTTCCTATTTTTCTTGCAGTGGCGATGGGACGATGAGAAAGAATCCACAGATTTGGAGAAAATGGAATCCAGAACTTGGCATCAGTCTTCACAAGTAAGGTGCATTGCTCTATGGCTGATAATTACAACAGGTGTTATGTTTCTGACCTTTTTAAACTAAGTTTAGCTTTTCTTTAATGGTTTGTTTGTTCTTGACTTTGCCTACAGCTGCCATGAGTTTGCATTGTTATTTTTTCTGCAGGACACAGTTAAGAATTCTCGTCAGGGCTGTTGAAATGTTGGCTGTAGGAGGCAAAGTTGTGTACTCAACGTGTTCAATGAATCCAGTTGAAGATGAAGCTGTAGTCTCGGAATTATTACTCAAAGCTCAGGGTAAAAAACTGTGCCATATTGCACAGTATGTGCTAGGGTTGTATTTAGGTCGTAAGATTCACAGAATTACTCCTTACACAAAGAGTCTGATCAAGTTTACGTTTTAGGTTCAGTTGAACTACTTGACGTGTCAGAAAGACTACCGTTGTTAAAAAGATCGCCTGGTCTTCTTGAGTGGAAGGTACACTGTATTACCAATACTACGCTCTAGAATCAAAGGCAGCGCTCATAAATTGCAGTGAAATCTTTTCTCTTGCGAGTTGTGACAATAACGCTGTAAGAATACTAGCATAATGGTTTCCTTCAGATCCAAACTAAAGATGGACGTTATGTTCCAAGTTTTAAAGAGTGTAGCGAGTCAGATCGCACTCACGGTTTTCTTGACTCCATGTGGCCGCCGAGTTGTGAAGAAACGAGGAAACAAAATTTAACTCGCTGGTACGCTTGAACGTTCGCTTGTCAATATTTATCAGGCATGTTCACATGAAGAACTGTCGTTTTTTGTTGCAGCTGGCGACTCTTCCCACACCAGCAAGACACGGGTGGGTTTTTTATCGCTGTGCTGGAGAAGAAATCTGCATTGCCATGGCAACCAGGATATAGGTCATACCCCAAGGCGCTGCCGTGGGAAATGTCTAAGAAAGACAAAATGGTACGTAGGAGAAAGTGAAGTTTTTCCAGATGTTTTTGTGTCTAGATTCATTGAGCCTATAGGATATTGTAATCTGTTGGCGATGTGCTCGGATCTATTAGGTATCGGTGATTATCAAAAACAAAGTTTACGATCTCCACTGGGGAACAGATTTTATTTATCAATGTATGACGACTGAGAATGAAGGAAGCTAAATATCACCGGATGATTTACGATTTATGAAAACTATACAGACCTGATCGTTTATTAGACACTAAGACACTTTGTAATCACTTTGATCTGAATAGGAAGCAAAGCGTGATGGAAACAGGCCCACCATGACGGACGAAAGTAGTAGAGATGATTTGAAATATGGTGAAGTTGTAGCAAAAGTCACGAACGTCGGAGCAGACGTTGTCTCTGAGGAGGGTGCGATAAAGGATAATAATCTGAACAACTCTACAGTGAGGGATAACAAGGAATCTTGTGAGAGTAATGTGATGGAAGAAAAGTGCGTAGAAACGAAGATAGAGACGGATTCTGTTGATGTGGGGAATGGTAATGGAAGTGAACCTCAGAAGAAAAGAAGGAAAGTTGATCGGAAAGTAGATAAGAGAGAAAATCCATTTGTATTCGTTGAAAATAGCGACGGCCATTGGAATACTATCAGGTAGTATAGTGTGCCATAGTTAAGGTATTTGCTCTTGATATTCTTAAAACAATGATGCAGATCTGACAAAATCATTTATCATGATTTTATTAAGAAAATTCTACGAAATCTCCGCTGATTTTCCAGAAAATGTTCTTTTGATCCGTTCAGCAAGTGAAAGGAAACGAACAATTTATTTTGTCTCCACCGGTTTGGCAGCCATGTTGAAACATGTTGACCAGGAGAAATTTAATGTAAGCGTAGATACGTATATCTTCACCCTTGAACAGTTTTCAACCTTTGTTTGTACACACGTAATGGAGATACTGTACATGTACAGGCTACAGAACGTCAAACACGTTAGAGCACCGTTTGTAGTTATAATACTCGTTTATTTCACGGCGGATTTGTTTCGCTAGGTCGTCAATGCTGGCTTGAGATTATTTACAAGATGTGAAAACAGTGAACAGGATTGGTCTTTTAGAATAAACGGAGAAGTAAGAAGAGTCTGCACTTTTCAAAGCAATTACATATAACTTCTGTGCAGCTACTCTAGTCATATTGCTTTTTTCTCTCTGTCTTTTTTCCAGGCTCTCGAGTCAATTCTACCGTTCCTCTCAAAGAAACGTGTAATCAACGTGCCACAAGAGGATCTTGTTAGGATAATAGTTGATCAAAGCCCTAAAGTCTCTGAAATGACAAATGAAACTAGATCAGCTCTTGGTAATATCGGTGAGTCTCTTTAGGGCGTTGGAGCTAGAATAACCCAAATCTGCTTTACTCTTGATTGAGAAGGCTTATCTTCCAAGCATGTTTGTCAGTCGACGCTAACCGTTTCAAACTATTTGTTCGTTGTAGGTCCGGGCTGCATTATTTTTTCTTATGATCCTAAAACAAGGTAGATTTATATAGTTCGCGAAGCGATTGAGCCAGGTATCCATATAGACGCCGATGTTGGTGAGTATCATTGTCTATGATTACTGGCGAGTAGAATATTTTGTTTATCAGACATAATGTGGTTCTTCCATCATCAAGAAGAATGGTGACGAGAGTATCGGCGATCGTCGGCGACCATATGGATATCTGACTATTTTGAAAGTGAAGAACAAGCGTTTTAATCACGTATTCCCTTGTAATATCTTCACGTGTTCCTGTAGAAAACCCAGCGACACGTTAACAGTTAGAATAGCTGTGTGTGGTTGGAGAAGCAACACCGTAATTTTACGAAGTTTAATCGCAAAAGGAGACCGGATGCACTATTTGAGAATTGCTGGATTTGCTCCAGATTCTCCCGAGATGCAGTGTGAGTATCTAACTAACACCCTGCCTCTCTCTGAAGGAAGATAGTGGAGAGAGCCTGGGTACTTGCTTGCTGTAGCATGCATTCTCCTTGGATCCATGGACAATATGATTGTATTCTTCTATCTTAGCTTTTGTTGTGGAAGACAAAGTTAATCTAGAGGAACCGTCATTTCAAGTGGAGACAGACAGTTCCCCTGGTGAAAACGTCAGCTTACCACCTGTGGAGTCTGTCGTGGTTCCGAATGAAGATCTCTTGGATGATGAGGTACAGTAGAGCCCAGTTCATCATGTGATGATGTAATCTCTAATGTTGCATGATGTGGTGTTCAGTTTTGGTGTATTGGATTGGGGTGCTTATAGTGGTGAGTATATTACAGATTTCTGCCATTTGAATGTACTTTAATAATCTATAAAGAATTATTCATTGTAATCTGCTTTAAAATTCTCTCCAAATTGTTAAATAAGCGCAGAAATTTTACTATTTTACATTTCTCGTCCCATAGACTTGTTAAAAATCTAAATTTCTCAAATTGACAATGTTCAAAAACAAAAAACAGCGTACTTGTGGCAACAGGGATTTTATTTAACTAACTATATGTATCTAATACTAAAGGAAGTAGATCCAAGTTGTTGACATAACACCCTTTTTTCAAGATCATTTACAAAAGTTTTTTTTTGATAATATTTCACACAACCGTACTTCATCTTGAGTGACAAAACTGACAAAGAAGGCCACAATCAAGAAGTTGATAGAAACTTTGAAATGATTAATGTTTTCACATTTGCAGTCTTTGAAATACCGATATTTGCAGCTATCATTGTGGATAAGTAGATCCCTCAGGTGGCTGTGGTAATTTCATGTTTTCTTTTGCTGCCATTGATCTAAAACACAAGGTTATTGATGTAAATCAAGTATGCTATTTCTTTGAGCACAGCAACATTGGTTTCCTCCTGTAGCAACTGTGTTAACATTTTTAATCTATCATAAATATAGTTGTGTTGCTTAAACTAGTAAACCTTCTAAGTTCTGTTAAAATTGATTTGATTGTAGTAGTTCTACGCCAATTTTTCAAGATGGGACAATTTTGAACCTACATGGAAAATGACAAATAATTAAACAATATAGTAAGCTCAATGCAAGCAAGTCTTCCTGTCAATCATTATTGTGACAGACAGGAACTAGTAGGAAGAAAAACTCACAATTCCAGTGCTTTTATCCACACCAACCATATTGATTCGGGTTATAAACTTTACTATTGGCTTTTCATCCGGATACTTTTTTCCACAGTGAATAGTGAGACTGTAAATTCGTCCTTCAAATACAGACTATCAATTGAAAATAACAAGGTGTGAAATTATAGAAAGTTTTTTTTTTCCAATTTGCAGATTGTTCTTAACATTTAGCAGTGTTACAGTGTCTCTCTTAGTTATGGTTTTTACATTAAAGTGAAGATGTAGATTTGCAGCAAACCTGCAAAGCATAAACACGACCACCTGCAAGATCTGTCTACTCTAAATTCTGCATACTTAAATATCGATACAGAATAATATTTTTTGTTTTATTGATTAAGATCTGCTTTGCCCCATATGCATACTAGAACAGGGATATGTCCGAAGCTTACTTTTTTCTAGGAACACATGTTTATACTAATAGCGGATGACAGTATTGGCATAAAATAATAAAGTCAATTTAAATTTTGGACCGCACATATTTCACAGTATACACATACCCTCGGTGGTCCAATTATCATGCCATTCCAGTCAGTTAACGTCATGTCTTCGTCGTTTGCCAAGCCCCAGCTAACTGTCCCATCCCCTCCTTTTTGACCTTCTTCTAACTCTTCCAAAAGTCTAAAATTCCGCGGAACAACAGCTATAGGAAAGTACACAAAACATGCACGTTACAACGAGCACGTACGCTTGTAAGAAGACCTGGAACTAAACAAGATACTAGACAAGGTCGGTATGAAGTATTGAACTGTTGGAAATAATACAACTTTGTTAAAATTAATTTTTTTGAATAAGAAAACAGCACTCACTCGGGGCCGCAGACGCCATTTTGATCGAGTTAATAGGAGTGCCGGATGTCTCCGAGGCTGCCCGAACATTGAACGAGGGTGTTCGGGTAACAGGAGGTACCATTGGCACCATTGCTGCACTGTCAATGAACATTGTGCATTACTGAATTGATTAAAATGCTACTGGAATTAAACAAGGGACATTTGAATATCTGTGCATGGTCAATGATTGGCCTTGGTATTTTCTCATTTATTTGCTCCTTCTTTCTTACCACACCATATGGTAGATATAGTCGAGACACTTGGGGCTTTGGTGTCAATGCATGCCTAGCATGGTTCTTGCAAGAGTGTCCATCATTTTTCGTACCATTTGTCTTGTTTATGTCATCAGGCCAACAAAAAGAGTTGATGTCTTTCAATAATATTTCACCTAATTTTGTGCTAATTTTCATGTTTTTAATCCATTACTTTCGACGGTGAGTACTTTGTCGTTAAAAGTGTTGTTTATATTCAGAAGTACTGAAGTAACTATTTAAAAAATTTCAGAGCTTTCCTTTATCCTTTATCAATGAAGAAAACCGCTGATACACCATTTCTTATCTTCCTCTTTGCATTTTTGTTCTGCATGGTGAATGGCTTCATGCAAGGACATTATCTAGCTTATGTTGGTCATTATCGCAAAGACTGGTTTTATACACTTGAATTCTGCCTTGGGACTGCCATATTCTTTCTTGGATTTGCTATAAATGTACATTCAGATTACATTTTGACAAACCTTCGTAAAGACGGGGAAACTGGACACAGAATACCCCAAGGTAATATGTATATCATACTGTGAGCATTGTAGCAACGTTTTGGCCATATACAGTACAATATTCCATGTTTTATTATTGACTCAATCTTGGATTTCTCCCTCAATGTAGGTGGTCTATTCCACTATGTTTCTTGTGCAAATTTTTTTGGTGAAATTGTGGAATGGGGTGGATTTGCGTTGGCTTCATGTTCATTTGTTGCCTTTGCATTTTTCTTCAGCACTGTGTGTATGATTGGTCCTCGAGCTTTTCATCATCACAGGTATATTTAGAAGATGATGTAATAAGTCTTTGCAGTTTGTATAATTGTTTATATAAATTATTTACATGAATTCTTGCTAGAAAATATTCATTTTTATTATACAAACATGAGTGTTACATAGAGTTTTTCGCCACCAAGAAAAATCGTATTTGAACACATGTAAAAATATGATATTTGAATTGCAGTTTGTTTATAACACTCATGTTTATATAGTAAACAGAATATTACATGGTTCCTTGGAAATATGGATTTTATTTCTCGTGTTGAACAGAATATTGCTTACTTGTTCGCTACGCTCACTCGTAAGCAATATTCTGTTCAACACAAGAAATAAAATCCATATTTCCGTGCAGCCATATAATATTCTCTATGTATTTGTTTTTAAGATTTTACCAAGAAAAATTTGATGACTATCCCAAAGACCGAAGGGCTATCGTTCCATTTCTCTTTTGACTTATTGATGACCTAAGGTTCAAAATATTGATATTTTTATAATATAGCATTCTGTGCTAATATTATGTAAGTTTCCAAGACTTTCTCAGAATTAGGATCAAATCTAAGATTAGTTTTAGGTTTATGATTAAGGTGGTGATTATGGTTTAGATTAGGCGTTCTTCTCCAATGAAATATGTATCAATTATTCATAAGCATGTGTTGGAAAGCTGTTGCTGCCATGGTAATATTTTACAACACTTTTTATGTTGCTTGTTTACACAGTATTACCGCGTTTATTCATCTCATAATCATGAAGAATTTAGCAAGAATACTTTGCCATCACAGTATAACTTTTGTGCGAGAATGCATGCTATAACTCCGTAGAAAATGTGTCTGTTTTATAAAGCGAAAAGTATCGTTTTGCCTGCTCGTGTGTAAATTATGTCCCAACGCGAAGCAAATGCGCGGATTTCTCGCTCTCAACATGGACACAGGTCTAAAAGGCATTCCAACAGTACTTCAACAGAACGAGAACAGAAAAAGACCTCGAGAATTCAAACATTAGGCGCCGGGGAGTCAATTAAGGAAAAGCAAGTGAGGGTCACTCTAATTTCATAATTTACTCGCTTACGTTTTGTTTGTAACTTTTACGAATGTTAAGAAGCTTGCGTGTTATGTTTCTGTATGTAATGTAGAAATAATTTTACGTTGTATAACGAGCAAAGTCAACCATTGTTTTGTGCGTTTGAACTTTAAAAGGTGTTGTACAGAATAGCAAGGTGTTGTAGTAGTTTGTACTCATTGATATGCTGTAATTTAATTAAGCGCCATTATAGGTGAAATAATTAGTTAAGTTTAGTAAATCAGAAACCTTGTATTCTAAAGATTTGAATGATAGAATTGCTTAAGAATGTGAATGGCATGATCAGTCATGGTGACTGGCCTTGCTTTAGGGTCTAGAATACCAGTGTTCTGTTGCAAATGTCGTCGATATGTGGTAATTATTTTCCCATTCTAGCAAAAAGCTCGGGAGGAGAAAGAAGCAAAGCGTTCAATGCTAGATCAAAGACATGACTACATTTTACAAGCACTTGCCGATTCCCTAGACCTGTCTTTTGATGAAGTCATGGACTCAATACTTGAAGGGACGCAGGTAGTGTAGCACTCCTTGGAAACCACATCCTGCTTTCTTGTGGTAGATTTGCCTTGAGCCTTTAAGCTTTTAGCTATTCGTTGCGTGTTCAACAAAAAGCATAATAAATGCCTAAATGTGTTTAGATAGAAATTATAATTATAATCTGATGTTACATATGCTGAATCTGTCTGCCATTAATGGCATGTTTAATGTAATTTCCTTTGAGTGCTGTTTATTTCTGTATTAGGTTGAAAAAATGGATCAATTTTTCATTCAAGATGGTGTGAAGAATATCATTTTCTATTACCAACAATCTGAGTCCATTCATGAACCAGGTATGTCATCAATTTTTAATTTTTGGAAGGAACACCAGGTGCTCACACAAACGTTGTTTTTTGCTTAAGTGGAACAAGTCCGTCTTGGCCCAGGAGGCGCTCAGATAGTTCCCATCAAACCTTCAAAACCCAAACTTTTCCTTACCGATGGAACAAACGATCCAATCTATGGCATTTGTGTGTTTTTCATCCGGTCCAACGTGAACAAGGCCATTACAAATGTTAATATAAACACTGTAAGGAACTTGTCGTTTCATTTTGGATTTAGTGGCTCGTTTTTGCTTTGAAACTCTTGTTTCTTTTTAATCTCGATAGGAAGTTAGTTGTGGCATGCTGGATACGCGGGATACAGGCCTTCTTCACGCATCCCAACGGCTTCTGTCAGACGTCTTTCTTCCTGCATTGGCTAAAACGTCAGCTTGGGGACAACTGTCGACGAAACAAGGTGAAGAGATACGTCAGGAGTTTATAAATCAGCTTCAGAACTTTGTTTCGGTGTTGATAGCTGCTCAAGAGAGTCTTGACGATACGGTCGTACTCAAAGAATGCGAGAGCATTGATCTCAGTCTGATTGCAACACCAACGGATTATATAAACGCAGCAAACTCAAGCGACGTTTTGCCGAGGATTGAAGAACTGATCAGAGTGTGGATGAAACAAATTGAACAAGTACGTACGTGTGACTTAAGGCCGGTTTACACTGTCAAAGTTTCTGTGATCAAAGTAGGAATTTTTCACCGGGAAATTCTATGTTCTGAAG
>JAODVM010352161.1:0-11181 GCA_025400095.1 Phenganax marumi
GTGTACTGAGAAATGGTGGCTACGCTAAATGATTGTAATCACGTTGACTGAAATTTTAAATTAATTCAAGCTATCTCAAATTTTAGATTGTCCAATTCCAATTACTCAAAGTAACATTACTCCCTCATTTCAAGTTCAAATTTAACAAACAAGGTGTTTTTATAAAACTGAATAATAGAGCATTCAAACAGTAGAAATATAAGCCTTCTCCAATTCCTCCTCTTTTTAAGATTTTCATTTGAGCGTATGATTGCATTTCTCTAGTGCAACGCTTTGTTACTTGCTATCTATGGACAAACAGATAGCAAGAGGTGTAGCCAATCAGAAAGAAGGGCTAGCATTAGAATACCAGTACGTTTTTACTGAGTTATAGAAACACTTTGCGACTTTGGGAGAAAGTCGAAATTGCGTGAAAACACTCGTCTAGCGGCTTCCGTTCCCAGGCAATTTCTCCTTTCTCCCAAACTTGCACGCTTGTTTCTATTTCTCCATAAAAACACGGAATTTTCTATTTCTTAGTTATAAATATCTTTAATATACAGTCTTGGAGACAACTATTCAGAATCACATCTCATTTTGTCTATTCTAGTACTTTGCACAACTAGCAACATTTAATGTTATTAAAGGCAGTAAAGGAAAGAGGTTTTCGATGTTTTGACCTCAAAATATATTTTGCTATGATCTGCTAAGCTATCTAATGCCTCTTTGCTGTATGTAATATTCTGCATGTGAAATACTGAGTTACGCTGTACCTGCTTTGTTTTTTTTTTAATTTTTGTTCTTCAGGTGTCTTTTTTCTTTTCCGTTTCATTTCCTTGGGCTTTCCCTTTTGTTGTGTCGTCTTTGCCTTGTTTTTGGGGTGTTTGTCTCGCTGCCTGTGAGATGGTTCCATGTTCTCCTTTTCATCATCGTTATCCCCAAAGTACATGGAAAGAAAGTCCTTTTCGAACTCTCGTAAAACGCTGGGATCATCTACAGAGTAGCAGAATACACACAGTGTAACCGTCATGATTTCGTTACAAATAATTTGAATTTCACCATTTCCCCTACATATTCATTCAAAACTGTGAAACTCTGATTGTCCACTCATCACGAAGGGTGCATTGCTGATACAAGATTGTGTGGTGGGGGCCTACGGCCCTATAATCTAATAACTTTTGCGACTGTGGGTTAGTAGTTCAAAACAAAAAGTAAGGTATATATTTACCATGTAATTTTAGCACTCTTGCCTCAAACTCCTCCTTTTCATAATCGACCAGGACAGTTGCTGCTTCTTGGATTTTCTCGCCTTCTACGACTTTTTTTATTTTTGATGTGTCCATTAGACATGTGGTATTGTCAGCATTAAAAAGTACTAGCACCCGTTTTACAGGTTGTTGAAATAAACTGTGAAAAGCCATTTTGTCAAGCTATAAAGTGTGTCACTCAAATAAGCTTTCGTAAAGGTTCTCGTCTGATTTGTAATACTTTGAGCATGAGTCTTTAGTCAAAATAGTTTGCTTTGTTACAAATATTGACACCTCAACATGACATGTATTATTATACGCATTATGTATATGAATGATTCAAAGAAAGCAAGATCCACGTCAATTGTATAGGGGGCAATAGCACTCCGTCATTGTTCTAAATTTAGCATTTAAATAAGCGCGCAAAGGTTTGTGGGATTGAAGTGCGGACAAGCTTGTTTCATATCAAATATCAAAACAATGGCCGAAGCTGCAAAACCGGGTGCAACAAAGCATTGTTGTTGGGGTCTTTGTCAGACTGATTCCCATTATCCAGAAAATTTACCACCAGAAACCTTCATACGATTCCCCAAACCTGGGCATATCAAGGAGTCAATGACTGCTTGGGAAAAGAAAAAACAAATGGAGAAAACAGACATCGCAAAATGGTGGCTTCACGCTTGTGGAAGACAAGATTTTACTCGAATTGATCAGATTAGAAAAGACACATATATTTGCTCCTCACATTTTGTTGGGGGCAAAGGACCTACCAATGACAATCCCTACCCGCTATTGGCAACTCTCACTGATGAAGAACAGAGTGCGATGTTGAATAAGAAAAGGAAACCGCCTGCAGCAAGATCTCCGTTGTTGCCACCTCAACCTAAAAGGCTTAAAACTACAAATGATTCACCAGTTACCTCACCCTCCTTCTCTGATGTTCCTGCTATAAATTCAGAATTCAGTAGTTCAATTCCTGATGAAGGCGTCTTCGCAGTTGCTGAAAGGCCAGATGTAAGTTCAACAAGTGTAGTTCATAAAGAAACCCAGACCATTTACGACAAGTATATACTAGCTGTGCGTGTTGAATCTATGGTAGCAAAAAATGAAGCTGTATACAATGGATGCCAGAGTGAATCCAACAGCAGTGGAAGTGCCATAGAAAGTAGAAACCCAATGAATCCCGGGGTGATTCTCACCAATGATGAGAAAACAAAATATTTCATTGGTTTGTATCCCCAGCAATTTGAGATTTTATTCAAATTTGTAGGGGACGCAAAGTTTAATTTGGTTTACTGGGATGGGCAAAAATCTACAAATAAGACGAAAGGAACCCAATCCTACAGAACAAAAACTAAATTAACGTTAAAAGAGGAATTGTTCATTACACTCCTGAGATTGCGCAGGGGGTTCAACATTTATACCATTGCCCACATGTATGGTGTCAGTGAAAAAACTGTTAGAAGAGTTTTTTCAACTTGGATTATGTATTTGTATCATTTTAAAGACTGCAAGTTATTAATGTTTCCACCAAGAGATGTATTCAAGAAGAACCTCCCTAAAGTTTTTAGAAAGTTTACAAACATTCGGTGCTCGGTGGATTGCATGGAGTTTTCTTGTGAAACGCCCAGAAACTATTCACAGCAAGGCAACATTTACTCATACTACAAGCATCGTACCACCATGAAGTGCTTGATTGCAGTCAATCGAAATGGAGCTGCCTGTTTTGTTTCAGATTTGTTTGAAGGTAGTATTAGTGGATGTTCAGTTATTCGAGCAATGTGGAAGGATTGATCAAATCAACCCTGGTGACTTAATAATGGTTGACAAGGGCTTTACAGTTCAACACTTATTGATTCCAAAACAAGCTACAATTGAGATACCAGCATTTATTGGAAAGCACCAAAAATTCACTAAAGAAGAGGTGCTTGCAAGCAAGCGGATTGCAAAAGCAAGTATCCATGTTGAAAGTTTTAATGAGAGATTAAAAAGTTTAGACTGCTGGACAAAACAATCCCATTGAATCTGAGTCCTATTGCATCTCAACTGGTGTATGTTGCATCCTGTTTGGTTAACTTTCAGGAGTGCTTATGTATATAACATTTTAGTATATCTATATTGAGGCAATACCAGAGTTAAACAGTTGTATTTTGATTTGCTTTATTGAGGAGTTTTCTTAGACATCTGCAAACTAAGTAATAATATTTGGTGGATTATATGTAGTTGAATATAACAAAAGAGTGCATAATACTGTTACTTATATCTTATAATACTAGAGGGAGTAACCACGAGTAACCTACTTCATTATCATGGTGTATACGTTCAATATTTGGCTTGCACTTTGGACTATAAAGAACAAAATCACAAAATTTTGCCTCTGTTATCAGTAACTGCATTTGAATTTGGTAATAGTAAGCATGTTGTATTTTCAAAACCAGTTTTCCTTTTGCAATTCAGAAGCACTGTCTTTTTAAAACTTTGCCTTGCTCCCCATCATTGGCTGCACTGAGTAGTTCTGATACAATTTGATCCCTAAGCACTTTTAAACATTTGACTTCAACAATACCAAACCCATGTGTACATGGAACAATACCATCAGGACTAGCAGCCAAATGTGGATATTTTGTATTGACCCATATGCCAGTTTCTCTAACAACATTTCCAGTGCTGGTTGCATATGCTTCTCTTGCAGCTGGTTCTTTCGGAATGCCATATTGCATATCATATGTCTTAATTTGCTCAGGTCACCACAATTTTTTTCAATCCATTTGTACCACTTAACTTGTGATATAGTATTGTGGAACACCTCCTCTCCCATTCTGACAACAAATTTGCAAGTGGAGGCAGTGGCACGACTTTGGCGTGCTTGGTGCCATAGATTGCACTCACTTTGCTTTTCAGTATTTGGAATTTCTCCCACAGCAAAATTTTCAGATATTGACTGCATGTCATCAAGTAGAGCTTTTTCAAAGTCCTTGACAAGACTTGTGTAGACAAGCCTATCAGATTCTGTGATGTCAACATCCTTATACTCAATCTGAAGTATAGTTTCCCACATGGACAAAGTTCCTCTAGAAGAACTGTATGTTTTTAAACTTCGCACAAAGTTGTTTACCTCAGCTTGGTGAATTTTCTGTCGGAATGCTTCCGGTTGATGATCCCAATCATAAAGAGCTGAAGGCTTAGACTTTTTGGAAGAGTAGAATGATTTGTAGAGTGCTTTGGGATTTTTCATCCTTTTTTCCCCTTTATTCTAAGAGCATGGTTTAGATGTTGATGCTTCTACTACAACATAACCATTGGCTACTACAACATAACCATTGGCTGATACATAGTCAGAAAGTATGAGTAGCAAAGCTGTAACATGACAGCAACGTTTAAGCTCACTGGCTCTGCAAGTACAAGAAGCTCCATTAATGTACCCGCTTACTTTACTAATACTAACGAAAACCTGAAGAGGAAAGTCATTTTTCATGGAATGATGTACATGGCACCTCAAAAAATAATTATCTTTATTTTCATTGTCATCGCTATTTTCAAGAAAGCTACTGTTTAACAGAGCTCTTCCTTTTCTCAAGGGTTTTGCTGTAATAGCATCTTCAACATCACCAACATCATCATCATTGGAGACATTCTCCTCTTCTTCAGGGCATGACTGAACTGACGCGATTAAGTAATGGTAAACATGTCCGTAATTGAACATTGACGGGATGTTTTGTGAAGGAAAATTTTTCCATCCCGATTCTGGAGACGAAAACGAGCTGCCAAGTCCGTTAGCACAATGACTTTTTTTGAATTTTAAGTCATACCGTTTCCCGCCATCGACCTTCGGATCTACCTTCATTTCTAGGGCAATGCATCCTTTTACTCAAGCGATCAACTCTTGCTTTTTCCCACTTGGCTTTTCGCTGTGGCAATATAGCCAACGCTTCAGCTCAAGGACGTTGCAGTCTTCAGGGGACTTTACTAACTTTGCGCCAGGAATATCACTTTCTTTGAGCACAATAGCTTTGTTCTCATCCATACTATACTACCTATAGTAATGTGATGTCTGCTTTTCAATCCCGGAATGCAAATTGTGCAACGTTTTAATTATGATAATTATATCGTGACGTACTTACGACGGAGTGCTATTAATGGCAATCGTATAGTGATGCAAATTTGTGAAGCCACGTTGGCCTTGCTGACAAGATGACTCAACAAGAAGGAATGCTCGAAAACATTTTGCAATGTATGAAAATTTTGAAAATATCTTTGTGTATATGTGGCTTTGATCCCTTAAATTTCCATTTTGGTTTTGCACATATCCAATTTTGGATATGAGGGATTAGCACACAACCAGAATAAAAAAAAGGGTTTTCTTAAGGTTTGGTGTAAGATTTCTGAGGGAATAGCATGTAAGCGGCAGCGACTATACTTATATAATATATATTATTAAAAGAAATGCAATTCTGCATGTAACCCACTATTCTGCCAGCTGTTCAAAGAATTTCTTTAAATGATGACTCATTTTTCGACAATGTCTATTCAAATCAGACTTTCGTAACTAGGATAATTCATGAAAATGATATTTTTGTCTCAACTTGGTAATTAGTCATTCTGTTTTTAAGTGATGTTTTCATTTTGTGGGATTTTAGGTCGCTTTCATTATAAGCTATATCAAGTGTGCAAGCATTTAAGACATTCAAACACACATTGTCGTGTGGCTTTGCATGTAGGTATGGCAGGGCCAGAATGCATTCCACCAAAAACAGATTACGTTCCAGCAAGCAAGCGGCCCAGCGAGAACTCCAGCGCGTTCCAGGATAAACACGTTCGAGAAATAGTTTAGAATGCGGTTTGAACCTACTCCTAGAGGCGCTCCGGACGCGTTTTGAACGCATTCCAGACGCATGCCGAACGTGTGCCAGACGCATTTCAAACGCGTTCTGAATGCAAGTGGAACGCGAACGCACTGTTAGGTTATTTCTGAGCAGTACTGTAGCATTTAACATCAAGAGTATTGCATCAAATGAAGAATAATAATATGAGCACACTGAACATTAATAGTTTCCTTTGAAAAATAATAAATTACTAGAATGCTGGGAGCACTTTGTTCAAGTTCTAACCAACTGAGGAAGCCATGGAGAGCAAAACAGGGCCACCACATATGCAGTGATCGTTTTGAACGGTCTGACTAGCTACATCATCCCTCCATCAAATGGAACATGTCAATTAAAAAAGTATGGCATACCATCAAAATCCACTCCATTAAGTACCACTGCATTCACAGCTCCATCTGATCAGCTGTACGGTAGACTTGATCCCTTCAACAAAAGACCAGCCCCTCCAGTCACTGGCAACATGCAGCCACCAGAAAAAATGGCAAAGATGGAACCTGAAGAGAAACGAGATGAGTACACAAAATGCTTGAAAAAATAATTTGAAACCTACAACAGCAACTACGCTGCACAAAACAAAAGCCAAAACAATATCTGAAGTTATAAATATTTTGGACGAAAAATTATTAATCAATTCAAAACAAGCTGAATCTCTCCAATCCACATTTGAAAACACACATCTTGGCTTTTTGTATGGTTTTAAAAACAATCGTAGAGCTACATCAGGTGTCGACGTTACACAGATGAAATCAAGGAATTCGCCTGAACTTTATTCTTCTACTCACCTGAGGCATATAAGTATGTCAGGTCAACTATTCCTCTTGCGAATCCATCATTAATAAATAAATGGTCAGCATCTTTCAAATGTGAACTTGGTTTCATTGAAGAGGCACTCACATCTTTGTCCAAAGAAATCACCAGCCAACCAATTAAAAAGGACTGCTGTTTAGTACTTGATGTAATGTCTTTTCGCAAGCAGATTCTCTGGGCCCGGGTTTTGTTGACCTTGGAGGCTAATTCCCAACAAACAACCAGAGAAATTGGCGTCAGAGGCCCTGGTCTTTCTCCTAGTTGGTACAAGAAGCAACTAGAAGTGTCCTATTGGGTATTTCCTTGTTGATAAAATTAATGCTAAAGACCAAGCTCTGTTGGTTGACAAATTTTTAGAAATGGCAGCTAAAGCTGGTTTAAAGGTCTGGTCGGTAACCGCAGATGATACGTCCGTTAACCTTAAATCTTTTGAAATTCTTGGTTGTAACTTCTCTGGTACTTACAAAGAAATGCAAACTTCCTTTAAACATCCAACAACTGGCGAAGATGTATTTATCATGCTTGATCCTTGTCACGTGTTGAAGCTTGCACGAAATGCTATGGCACATTTTGGGTCTTTTGTAGATGGAGAAGGAGATTCCATACAATGGAAATATGTTGAAGAACTCCAGAAATTACAAGCTGCAGAAGGATTAACTCTGGGTAACAAACTATCACTGAACCACCTAAAATTCGAAAAGCATAAAATGAACATTCGGTTAGCAGCCCAAACATTAAAGTCTTCGGCGGCAAATGCTATTGAATTTATGGAAAAATGTGAATCTGCCCATTCACCAAGTTTTTTGGGAGTCATGGCGCTGAGAAATTTATTTGTGTTGTTGACAGACTGTTTGACATGCTCAACTCATGCAGTCCATGGGGCAAATGTTTTGATGCTCCACTACGACTGAAAAATAAAGACACATGGCCAGAGATCCTCTTAACTTCTGCAGAATACCTTTTTGCTTTAAAAACCACCGATGGCCAACTACTTTCTACATCAACATGCTAAACGTTTGTTGTTGAGTTTGTAACATGTATTAAATCGACTATATCCATGGCTACAGAAATGCTTAGTTTACCTACTAATCCTTTCACCTACCTATTGACATATAAATTTTCCCAAGACCACATCGAACTCCTTTTTTCATGTATACAGTCGAGAGGCGGCTGGAATAATAATCCTAACTCCTTGCAGTTGAAGTACGCTCTGCGAAAGATGTTGATGAGAAACGCTATCACAGCTTCAAAATTGCTAACTGTGTCGATTTCACTGGATGATGTGGAAGAATTCCAATATTTTATTTCAGAAAGCACACAACACCACCCATGAATACTGAGTCAAAACAAGACACCTTGCATGACACCATTTTCGATGAGAACATAAATGAGCTTTGCGACCAATTTATTGCAGAAGTTCACAGTGGTTTCATTTCTAATGTTCTTCTTATTGCTGGCAACATTGTGTCCAAATTGATTGACAGTCTACCATCTCCAGTGTGCGAAAGAAGCCTTCATCCCCTGCCAAGAGAAACATCATTAAATGCACATGATTACACTGCATCCATATACCATGATGCTGGTAAAGCTTCAGCGTTCCTCTCATTTTTAAACCACGGTGGTTTGCAAATTTTTTCAATCTCCGTGTTTCGAACAGTCGAATACTGCGAACCCTTTTTTGAAGGTACGGTCACTGGCAAAGATGGAAGGCAAATATCCAATGAATGCAACATCAAAAAGAGAATGATACTAAACGTCTGCCACCACTTTGCACTTGATTCCACGGTCAAACTTTTCCCAGATCAGGGGTACAGCGATATTGAAATTTTGATTGAAGACAATCACTTTACCAAACTAATTAAATGCATCACTGAGCAATACTTTACTTTAAGACTATGTAATTATGGAAGAAAATACGCCAAAGATATCGACAATGATGGCAAACAAAGTGATCGGCACATACTTAACAAACTTGTCTTGTTTAAAAATGAATAAATGCGTTGTTTAATAGCGGGGAGAAAAGAAAAAACATACTTATCCTTTATAATGAAGTCTTTGACATTCCATTTGATTGTTGTCACCGAATATGTTTTAATTTTACAGTTTTTACTAAACATTTTCCAACCAAGTAGACACATTACTCCAAAGGATTTCACTAGTTACAGGCGAAAAATTGGTTTTGCTCTACTTTTAAGGTAAACATAGAGCTAAAAAGTGGGAGAACTGATCCACCTAAAAATTTCAAGCGATTGCAAACAAGTAGTTCAGACATTTATTTTAGAATTTTGTAGGCTTAATGTGTTGCGCAGATTTGAAGCCTGGTTTCCATGTATCATCTGTTGTAGTTTGTGGTGGTTTATTGTACAGTTATTGCAGTTACTGGAACATTCGCCACCATGGTGTCTCGAACATCACTGATAAATTATGAAGTATGCATATCTGTAGGCTTACCAATAATCTGGGCATTCATCATATTTTATGTGAAAGTTAATTAGACCTTTAGCGTTACATTTGTGGTGAACCGTTAACTGCAAAGAATCATGTAACCAGCGTCTGTAGTTGCGTTTGCCATAAATTTTTGGCACGTTGGGGCAAAACTGTGCCAGTAATCTTAGTAATAGCGTATGGAAATATTTTCCATTGGACTTTTACAAGATTAACCCAATGGTTATAATTTTAAAGTTAACCATGTACACATGCGTCAAGTGTCCACCCGTCTTGTATCTATCAATGGTACTAAGGCTGCTGGTTGTGACTGCATACCTACCAAATTAATTAAAGACGGTGCTAGTGGACTAGCAACCCCACTTTGCGTCGTGATTAATCACAGTTTAGATGAAGCTGTATTTCCAGCAGCAGAAAAACTTGCAAAGATCACGCCAGTTTATAAGATGGGAGATCACTCGGTGTTTGAGAATTATAGACCTACTTCGGTAATAGAAAGATGTGTTTATTGGCAATTATCTGATTATCTTGGGACAAAATAAATTACTATCGTGCTCCCAATATGGCTTCAGGCAGGGCCGTTCTACTGTTCAAGCTATAACATACCTGACTGATTACATTAAGAAAAATGCGGACAGTAGAAATTGTACCGGAGTTTTAAATATGGATCTCAAGACGGCATTTGACACTGTCCATCATGCCGGACTTCTGCATAAACTTCGATTCTATAGTATTATGGATAAAGAATTAGAGTGGTGTATGGACTACTTGTTTAGTAGACGGCAGTACGTGGAATGTGATGGTTGTAAATCTGATCTCAAGTATGCGGTAAATGGTGTTCCTCAAGGGTCTATCTTGGGCCCACTTCTTTTCATAATATTGGTGAATGACATGCCGACTGTGACAAAGCTATGTAAAATTCTCATGTTTGCGAACAAGGATAGGACAAGGATAGTGCTGCAATGGGTATGTTTGCTGTTTCCCAGATCCTGCGTGGTTTGCAATGCATTTTGGGGTCACTAGGGGGCGAACAAATACATTCTCGAATACTGCGATATATACATAAAGTCATATATTCAACGATTTGAAGCGAAATTTTTGTGAAATCTCATAAATATTTATGAAATGTCTTCTTTTCTAACTGGAAGACGTGAACTAAACGTTCGTGGGGACGGAAATTGTTTTTATCGAGCTATGGCTCTTGCTGTTTCTGGTTGTGTACGGACGAAGTTACCCGACGTTCAGTGATATGTGTAACAAAATGATTGCTGAATAGCCAGACGTATTTGAAGCTTACCTGTTCAGTGAAAAAACGGTTGAAGAGCACCTGAGGAAAAGTGCGAAAGATGGTGCGTGGGCAGAAATGCTTGTTATATTCAGTTGTGCAACTGTACTTCAGCGCATTGTTGTCACATTTGCTGTGTCAAGTAAGAAATGGATGAAGTTCGAACCACGTGTGAAATGCCAGGCAAAAATTGCTCACAATCGGTCTTGTGCCTGTCCTTTCACAATGGTTTTGCATGATTTATACCCTACATCCTTTTCTTTGGACTGCGTCTAGCTTTTACCAGACTGTTGCAGCCTTTCAAATTTAATTTCGGGTTTGGACACTCTCGATCGATAGCCACTCTTAAAATGGTTAGAACAGACCTTTGTCGACAGTTTAACCTTAAAATCATGCCGGTTAGTCAGTTTTCCCCACTTACTAGCATCCTGAATGTTAAATGCGAGTGCACTGAACTGACTGAAGTCGAAGTATGCCTACATGAGGCTTGATAACTTGGTTTTCTGGATATCTTCGATCGTTTGAGCAACCAAAT
>JAODVM010352272.1:0-11180 GCA_025400095.1 Phenganax marumi
TCAATCGCAGCTGGGCCAGGTCTAAAGTAAATATAGATCAAATTAATTTAAACCGCGATTCAGTAAAACATTAGCTCATGGAAAATTGATTGCGTTTAGGGCGTGTTGGCTTGATCTCGACGTCTTAGAGGATATCCATGGGAAAACAACTGATTTGTATTTGTTCCGCATGGTGGATTTTATTGTCTAGAATTGCATTTACAATAACGTTCTTTATCGACGCCTAAAAGTTGTATAGAGTACTGTAAATTCAGATTTCCTCCACTTGCAATTATCTTGAAGCGAGATTTTCTTTTAATGTGGGCAATCAGCTGCAACAAGTTGGGTGTGATACTGAAGAGAAAGTCGCTTCACTCGAAAACTCGACGCTGGGAAACCGATTTAACTCGTGCCAAAAGTGAACATGAATATAGATCGATGAAAAGTTTTACTTTCAAAGTATTTGCAAAGATATCAGCCATGCTAAAAAGTGTAAAATAGCTAGCTACATACCTTTCAGGCTGTGGTGGTGCAGGTTGGGCAGCAGGCATGTCTGCCACGCACTGAAAGCGCACTCTTCTCAACTGTCGGACAGCTACACCCACACGATGTCTATATCGTAGGTCAACCACCTTGATGACTGTGGCTTTCTCTGGATAAGCCATCGCACCTTCTCCATCATTCGCCAAGCAGTGTTCGTTGGATTCTGTGACTCGCTCCGCTATGTAGGGGCAGTTGTGATCTTTCACTGCTGTGAATAAACGACTCTCCGTTTCTTCAGCAAGTCTCCTCATCCGAGTTCGGAGAGGCATAACGTCAGCCTCTCTTTCTTCGTCGCGCAAACGTTGTAACAAAATAGCTTCGCTACACCCATCATTCTCCTCGAAAACCACGAAGTAGGAGATTGCAGGACAAATAGTCCTGCCATCGCGTGTTCTTCTCTCAACACCAGTTATCGTTGAAATGATAAATTTCACTCCAACGAGATCAGCCAGTATATTGTCTAGTCGTCTCCGCTTTGATGATATATCGTCGAAGACGTCCACATCCAGCCACGTCACTCGACAGCCTGCTGCTGTGAGATGGTTGGTTATCTAATAAACGTTAAAAGGTCAACAGTTAGCGAGCTAATTTACACGTGGTGCTTCAAATACAATAGAATCGCTTATAACGTCTGAAACAAGATTTTAGTCTCAGTGAATATATACATGAACGTAGTGTCTCGATCGATGTTCGCTTACCAGGCTCAGGATGTTCTCCCTCAAACAGACTTTCACTCTTTCACAATTCAGTTGCTTGTTCACTTGCGCATTTCGGCGATTCATCTTGTCTCTCTGCTCTCTCTTCTCTGAGGCGTTGTTCGTCAGTGCACTGTCTTATATAGTCTGTACTTGTCATGTGCTAGTTGATTTGCATTCTTGCAAGTATTCCCTGATTTTCACTTGTGAGGCGACCATAAGAAATAACAAACACAAAAGAGGACTTATCCAATAAGAGTTTCGAAAACAAAGCGAAAGAATGTTCTTTTGAATTCTCTTTTGTTTATCCTGCGCTTGTGCTGGAGTTCTTAAGCCTGGTTTTCAAGCATTAAGCAAGTGAAGGAAGACAGACCTTTCCAGTGGGAATAACAACAACAAAGCAGCAAGAATTTCCTTTTGAATTCTTTTTTTTTATATTGTCTTATTACTTACGCTTGTTTTTATCTCCATCTATCTAGTGTCGTACGCTTCTGTGCGTTTTTTGTGTGTCTGCTTTTTCCTTTGCTTATGCTTGAATGGCGAGTGACTGAGAGCAGGTTTTACATGCTTATATACTTGCACTTTTAGCTGTCGATGCTTAAGTCAGATTCTCCCGTATAATCCTACCAGCGGACGTGGTCTTCATTTGCAAAGAAAAAACGGATATAATATTTCTTTATAGGGATCAGTTACTCGAGCCGTTTAATTGGCATTTTGCATCGTCACACGTGCGATTTTCAGTATTGTGATGAGGGGCGCAAATTCGCATGAGTCAGTCAGTCAATCAGTAGCGATGTAGACTTGCATTAATTGTCCCAAATCATATATTGGTGGTTTTCATGGACGCCATGCTGGTGGACTCTCCACAAAAGAATATCATTAAATTTTATTGTTACTGGCCGACATGGTGGATGCCGTTTCTTTTTTCACCATTCCCTTGAGCATTGCATGAAAACCAAGAATTTTCTGGACATTTGAGGCTGAGTCAGTGGGGCGAAAAATTGCGACTGAGATCAAGTAAATTCACGATAGTCGGCGATGAGTTTTTCCGGAGGTAGCTAAAGACTTGCATTATAAAACTTGCATATAGTGCTGCTATATGTGTTACTGAGTTTTTCATAGTAATAGAAAATAGAATCGTGAAGTCTTGCCGTTCTGGACAGTAGATTCTTGGCATTTCTTGCTATCTTGATATATTACCACAACTGCAAGCTCGTGCATTCAAATACTACTCGGACGAAAACAACTTACAAATATAGATTGTGATGACGCCATCGCAATTCGGTTGTGTAGTGTATTGTGCTACAGTGGTTTAAAAGTTTACTACGGACATAAATTCACACGCAGCTATATCTTGCATGAGTTATACTTAGTAGCTGGGATTTAACAGTGTGTGGCAGATAAAATGTTGTACAGATGTCAGAAACTTTGCACTCTCCTTGAGGTCTCCAGTTTCTTTTCTTGTTTAGTATTCTAGCCCAACCCACTGGTCCCGAGCATGCGTCTTGCAAAAAATTTGAGTTGGAGGAGTATATATTTTTGAAGCAGAATTTACAATAAACATCTATATTGAAATATTATACAAGTCATGTAATTTTTTCTCGAAATATTAGCATATATAATCCATCAATCAAATACAATGTTTCATATCAGTTTTGCCAACTAAGTATGCTCGTAGCAGAAGGCACAGTTTGAAAACTATAGCACATTTTCTCATCAAAAGCCGAAGCTTCACTGCTTGGATTTTCTTGCACTCTATCTGGTATGAACAAATCCTTGATGTCTAAAGCGCGCGTCAATTCTTCTCCAGTTAAGAACTGCTCAGTATCTTCAACGAAAAACTCGGGCAGCAAATCATCTCTCAAAAATGCTATATTGTCTACATTTTGCGATACAACATTTACTTGTCCAGAATAGCAATGACTCCATCCATGATTTTGTACATTGATGGTGTTTGAAAAATTCTGCAGTTCACTGGCCTGAAAACTGCTCACCGAAGGCAAAACATTAAAAGATGATTGGTTGGACTCCGAGTTCACGAAATATTCTCCATAGTTCGCATGACCACACCACCCTGTTTCCTTTTCTTTCCTAGCAGTTTTCCTTGCTTTGGAGCCACTGTTTGACTTTGCGGTACGCTTTCTTCGCCTTGCGCAAATTTTTAATTGTTTCTGAAGATATCTTCTATTATTGATATTCTTTTTATAATTCGCAGGTTTCTGTAAGGCTGTTTTAACACAACCAGTGGCCAAGTTCATGAATTTTATTAAAGATTGTCCTGAAGTTGTATTGTCGTTGCCTTTTTCCTTCTCGGCACCAGAAGGAAATTTCTTATTCAAAAATGTGTTACTCTCTTTTGCTAAGCTCATAATGCCTGCTTTATCTGCAGTTTCCACGCAATAATCACCTTTCTTGAAAGATAAGTACGGAGAAAATTTAATGCACTTTGCAATGCTGTTTCAAGTCAGAGCTTTTGACATTCACCTGACAATGCCGTTTGATACAAAATATCAAGATGAATAATTCACAGGCCTTTTTAAACTCCAACTTCATTGGCGCAAGTTCAAAATCATTACACTCCTATTCATTACTCCCCCATAGATATTTGCAGGTGTCGTAATAAAAATTTGCATAATTGCACTTAAAACGCCTAGCAATCGTCATTAGCAGGGGACACGTTTGAATTCACTTGCAATTTTAATTAGCAAGAAATGACACAACTCATAAACAATGATTAAATTTGGCCTTTTTTAAGCCAATTCAATTTGACGTTTTATGTATACGAATTCTGAGGATGCAAATTTTTAAAAAGCAATATATTTAAGCCTGAGGAACATTTTTATGCAAAGCTGAAAAGAATGGCTATTTACAAATGACTGATATGAAGAAATGAACAGGCATAACTTTTGAGATGCTAAAATGAGATGCATCGTTGTCTTTGCTAACTTTTTCAGCCAAACACAACCCCAAAATTTAATTACACGAAGCGCTAACAACAAATTAGATCTCAGATGAACTTTTTTCGAGAACGTTCGCGTAGTTTCTAGCAGGAAAAATATGTTCGTTTGAATAGCCACTCTAGTCACTTATGTTTCGTCCAGGTTTCGTCGAAAGGATCCCGCGCTGTCGCTGCTTCCATTTACGACTTTTCGACACACGCGTAAAAGTTTCAATCCTCCAAAGTTTTAAATTTATAAAAAACTCACGAACAAACAGACATGTAATTATTTAAAATTCAAAAACATCGAAAGAGAAACTTTAAACAAAAACTTGAAAATATCACTAAAACAAAGCAATCAAATCTTTATGAATTTGATACAAAATATTGACTGTTGCAAAAAGGGATAGTTTTTCGTCACTCTTAAGATACTCAAACAGTTCAAAATGCTTTTAAGGAATTCACGTTCAAAAACTCAGGTTCAAAAATCCCGTCTCCGTGATTCGAGGGAATATCAAGAACTACATCCGTCTGAAGCCAAGTGTTGTGAAGCACATGCACTTTAGACTCGGAAAAGAAAGACGTGATCGGTAGTACAGAAAGAGCTGCTGCTTTCCATGCAATGTCACGTTCTAACATCCGTTCATAAACAACCACGAACATTGAATCTACCATTTGTGGTCGTCTGTCCCCATGAAAGTTCTTAGACTCAAAGTTCTTGTTAAATCCTATTCTATATTTTTGTCATTTTAAGCGCAATGAAACTAGTCTGTAAATGGTTCAACTTCAAGTCCTAGGTCAAACGTCGCAATTCTCATTTGCCCGATCTATAATGGAGATGACCTAAAGTCGTCGTCTGAACTCATTTGCAATCAGTGAACTGTAATATCAACTGGAACGATAACTTCGCCGCCATCTTTGAAGCCTAAATTGAAGTGGTTTTTCTGAGTTTTTGAACGTTTGAGACCGACATAGAAACTAAATATCTGGGAATGTTTAGAACTAGGTAAAATACATTCATTTACTAATTTTTATAAAAATTGAATGGGAAACAGAGTCAAAAAACTCAGTTTTTTTGCTTCATGTTTTGGCATCAACCAAGCATATAGCGCTGATCTACTGTAGTTATCGTTCCAGTTGATATTACAGTTCACTGTTTGCAGTAGGTTCGGCGCACGAAAAGAGTGACGTTTGACATGGAGTCATGGACGTAGCTAAGTCGTAATTGTGCGTGACCAATGAATACGTGTTTATCTCTTGCAGTATTTCTAAAAATACAAAATATCGGAGGTTTTAAACATTTACGTGCGTGAAGAAAAAACGTGCTGTAGAATGCAAAGAATTCATCAGCGATATCTTCAAGACTTCACCGTTGGTAATCATTGATGAGTGAAATCTTCAGTCGATTGAAACGCATTTTCTTTTCCATTGATCACTGTCAATCGATCGGAGAATATCGCTTGCGCATCGCGATAAGGCGCACAAAATAGCGTAGCCTTTTCGAATGTGGAAAACACGCAAAAAAAACGGCAAGTCTCAAAGGTCCTATGTCGTTCGTACGTGTTATAAGACTCAGAACATTACAATTAAGCTCTAGAAAATTAAATATTTATAATTGCTTATTTAATTATTTGTAACTGCGCTTTTGCCTGTCACCTTTACAGAATGCATATTGCTAAAATTGCGTCTATATATATTGTCCGCCTTTTTGCTGCCTACAAGAATATTTAATGAGCACGTGCAAGCGATTAATCTCTCTAAACGGTTAGCTAGTACAATATAGTTTGGATGCTTTTTGTGGGAAGCCAAAGTAAATATTGTATCAATATCTTGAGCTGTCAAGTTAACTTTGAGCATTGTTATTTGCAATAAAGAAAAAGCTACATAGGACAAAAAGTCCCCCAAGTGATATTGATTTAGTCTTTGTATGCAAGCACTATCAGTTTTTTTATGGGACCACAATGTTTCTCATCAAAAAGGCAAAGCCTTACTTCTCTTGACGAGTGAAACTGTCAGGAATTGACGGAGTAAATTGGTCATGCGATTGACAGAGGAAAACCGTCGGACGGTAGACAAAGTAAAATCTGCCACATGTACGCAGTGACATTAGTCAGTAAATCGTAAATTTCAGTACAATGGGTATCCAATTTTTAAAAAATACTAAAAGACAGAAAAGAATTTCCAGGGAAAGACAAAACAGTCTACATATACCGCCAGTTGATTATCCGGCTCCCACAGTATTGTACGAAAAAAGTTTTCAAGCCTCAATTGGACTACTTTTATTGCATCTAATATTAATAAATACATTCTCCTTGCATATATATAGAATCGTTATATTTTAAATCTATAAAATTTATACAGCTTTTTTCCTACAATTTTTCACATATTTAGCTAAGTAACAGAATGTTGAATAGAAATTTTACAAAATTCTATGCCCGGCAGTTGCAGTCCTATCAAAATATTTGTGATTCATCTTGTTTCATTCATTGTAATAGTGGTGACACTGAGTTTTAAAATAGCGGAATGCTATGCACATTTTACCACGTATTAGACAGATGGAAAACTTTGCAAACCAAACACGGAAAAGACAAAACAAAGACCTCCAACCGCTGAAGTACACTCTATTTGAATCTATGGAAAGAACTCGCCGGGCAGACAAGCAAGTTTTCCCAGACAAATACTTCAACTCTTTCGTTGAACCCCTGCATAATCTACAGGGTTAGCGCCGTTTCGCCCCTCCAGTAAACCTACTCGCTCAACATGACTAGTGCTTTTTCCATAAAAACATGCCTTACAAAACATTGTCAACCTCTCAGCAGCCAAGCAAAACAGAATCGCATTTACAAAACCTTGACTTCCATCACCCATCGCCTATCAAAAGAAATGAGATTCGGCTGAAAACAAATTAAAATTATTGGATAGTTTTATCAAGCCTAAATTGTTGTTCGTAGAGATCCAGTCAAAGTCATCTCTTAATGATCCAGTATCACGCACCATACAAGAAGAAACGTAAACTATACTAACCATATTTATGCTGGATATAGTTCTAAATTTCTAAGCTATTCTTCCTAGAGATCCAGCAAAGAGTCTTTAGAAGGGAACATTAAACTAAATATATTATACTGAATATTTCTATCAGTTCTAATTTGTCATCCTGGAGATTCAGTTAGAGTCATCTCTTATTGATCCAGTGTCGCTGCTAGAGGAAACCTAAACTAAACTAACTATATTTAGACTGGACAGTATACTCTAAAGCCTGGTTCACACTGGTCGGAATTCATTGGCGATCTACAGCATTTTCCTCCGACAGACAAACGATTTTACTCACGAATGACCACAGACAATGGAAATCCCTGATTCTTACGACCAGTGTCAAACAGGCCTAAACTGCTCTTCTGAGAGGCCTAGTAAAAGCGCTATCTTTTGTTTTAGGTTCAGTACAAAAGCAAACGTAAACGAAACGGTAAGTTACTGAATTATTTGTAAAAAGTTAACCATATACTTGTAAATATTCCAAAAACTTCGTCTCTTTCATTCCACTGACAGCATAAACAAGAAACCGCAAAGTTCCCCAAATTCGAATAAAAAAGAAGAACTTTGGTATTAAAATTGTCCTCGCTTCTACGGCACGAAAACGAGCTGCTGTGTCGGGAGTTGCAATATCTTCAGCCTTAGAAACAAAAAGAGAAAAAAAGTTGAATTCGAATACAGGAACCTTGCCGAAAAACAACTTCTTCCTCGTACACACGAGCAAACGAACTCGTCCAGAAACTTGTCAAGGAAAACTTGGCCAATTATCTAATCGCTCAACCTCCGAGGGAATCACATGAAAAAGCGACGCTTTTTCATGTGACTTGGATAAAATTACATCCCAAAACATTGCAAAATATTTGCCATGCAGGCATCAACGTTTGGAGTGTCACGTGCAAGCACCAACGATTGTTGCAAGGAACACCCTAGAATGCAGACGAACAAATGACAAGAAAAACATACCAATTTTCTCTGCTTACGAACATGATGCCAGATTTTCGCGTAAACACCAATGATCAAAATATAGGATATAATCTCCCATAACTTCCCAGTAATAAGCATCCAAAATACGGTTTTATAACGAGGCACTATGTCCGTACTATTAGGACCAGCAGTATCGATAATCCAGCACCAGCCAACCGCATCGATCCCACTGCCAAGTTTGCCTGATATTAAAGCGATAAGCGATATTAACAAAGGTAAAGGCCAAGCAATGCAGTGAAATGCAAAGACGATCTTCTTTCCAAGCTCCACATTCGCCTTAATCGAGACAGCGTACAAGTACAGCGCCATACAAGTCGTCCAGAAGAATGAACTCATGCAAGATGTAGTTGTAACAAAACTTTGAATAGTACAGCGGTTGCCCATTTTATGTTCTGCAGACATATTAACACCGCACAAATAGCCTGCTGCCGTGACCAGGTCCGAAATAGTTATACAAAGTAAAATATTTCGAGATTTAGAGCGCACATCCTTCCAGAATTTGTGAGCTAGAAATATTAGAATGCAGCCACATATTGACAACGATGTGAACACAGTAGTAAGGATACTTAAAGTATCCATTTCGTTGCTAAATAGTGCTTACTGCACTCTGAAGTAGACGCTGGTGCTCAACTTAATCACTGCCTGCATATGTAGAAAGCAACGTGTATATAATAAATATCGAAAACAAGAATCGATTTGTTCGGACTTGCACTAATTATCAAACCATATAAAGACATTTAAAGAGGATCAAATTTCAAAAAGTCTCCGGCAATTTTTGCAAGCCCGAGTGTGCTCACGTGATAAAGGGCTACTTCTCTCAGATCTGAAGATTTCGACGGACAAAGCTTAAGACTTGGAATTGTGTAAATCATTAATATATTTGAATTTTTTTCGATCTAGTAAATAATTGTAAATAATAATGGGTTTAAGAGGAGAATAAAAAGTGGTATAAAGTTTTACAGTCATTCTTTTTTTCTAGTGACATACATGCAATGCATAAACCCACTTCTTCGCCGGATCTACCACAATAATTGATACTCTTATGGCTTAGTTGTAATACAGTATAGTTTCATAACAGTTTAGCACGTAGGGTTTTCGTTTTAACTAAATAATTGCCAACTAAATCTCTTATGGTGCGTCAAATTACTTGTTTAATAACGTCCGGTTTAATTAAATTATTTATTTAATCTTTCCAGATCACTTAATCAGTAATGCAGTAATTACTGCATCCTGTGGAGCAGTATACAGTGAACTATGGGTGATCTTACTAACCAATACAAGAGTAACTACAATCATGGAAATAATATGTGTAGACGTTTCGAGGAACATGTTTCCTTAGCACAGCTGCGGCACAATTTTTGATGACATTCCTTTCCCCCCCTAACCCCCCCGACTCAATGTTGATTGTTGTACTGGCACTGTGTGTAAGTTAAAGTTTATGCACAAATCAACATTGTCATGGGGCGAAGAGGGGGAGCACATCTGAAGTAAAAAAAGTCTACAATTTAATCTCCATGATTGTACGGAAAGGACCTATACAATAATTGCTCAGAATGGAGCTTATACAACTTAATGGTAGGAATGTGGACACGATAGTGTAAGGACAAAATTGGAAAAAAAAGATTGAATTGATCAGCAAAATGTTTTTATGGAAACCAAAGCAATAAAAAGAAGGGAAGACTATCAATTCCATGCATGGATCAGTTGAGATATAGAACTGAGTTGACAATAGACAAAGTTAGAGAAGAAAGATTGAACTAATATATGCGAGGTGTTCCACCTTGTCAAAGATTACAACTCTTTTCCAGCACGTTTAACGTCTATGTCTGCCCACGCGTGGCTTTACATAGCAGGCCAAGAATAACGCAACAATTAAAACCCTACAGAGAATACTTCCTTAGTCCTGTTTTTCACAAGCCATTTTAACTTAAGCACTTAAAGATGTACAAAGACGCTCTCAAGTAACTGAAAATCGAGAAGACTCAGCAATGAAAGCTTGACTTTGAACGTTTAAGCTTAATTTACGTAGTTTTTTCGACAATTATTTATTATGATTGCCTTAATTGTAGACCTTGGTCTTACACATAATAATTATCTGTTTTCAAAGTATAAAAATAGCTGGTGTTTATTATGTAGTCACTGGCTATGCTTCAAAGCGAGGCGCACCGATTGATCTGGTTTAGGAACTGTTATGAATTGTTGTTGTAAACAACAAGTAGAAGTGAACATGTTTTTTTGCACGTGCAGAATATTTTCTTGCCACAGATTTATGCAGATGCATTCAGAAAAGCTGGCACGATATTTCTATATCTTATTCTATACCTAAGATCGTGCTTTTTACCCAGAATATAGCATCTCTAGGAAGAACAGCTGAGAACTGATAAAACTACTCAGTATAAATACAGTAAGATTCTAACATTCGACTAAACATAAAAGATTCTTACTAGAATCAGTAGGAAAAACAACTTAAAACTTTGCATATTCGATAAGTACTAATTAGAAGACATATTGATTTTTGACAACTAATTGAAGTGTATGGTGGGCTCACCTTGTTTCTAGTCTTAGAAATTTGAGAGCTACTTTCTGCCAAGACTTATGAATTTTAAAATTTACAATTAAACACTACAAAGAGGGTGAAAAAAACATCATGCATGTTATATTTATAAACTAAAAATTATTCACTCATCCTTAGTTTCTATGGCAACAATCAAAACAGACTGTTCATTAGAAAAACGAAACTATTAACTGTCTTGCCAAAATTAGGAAGTTTTCTTCAAGAAATTAGGCAAGGTCTACTTCAAAGTTACACTTTTAAGCAAGTTAAGTAAGTAACTTGAGTAAGTTCAAGAGGGTTCATTTTTTTTCCGCAAGTTGATTAGCATGAAGAGAACCATAACGTTGTTGGGGAGTTGTTATTAATTTTGTCAGATAAATGGTAACGTTTTTAAGCGTTTTCATTTGTGTTTTCACGCAAAAACGGATGCAAACACTAACAATTTAGGACAGAGGCT
>JAODVM010352383.1:0-11178 GCA_025400095.1 Phenganax marumi
ATTCTCATAGCTCTTCTTTGCACCTTTTCTATGTCATCGCTCAAATAGTCAGGAATGTTAAAATGCCAGACCTGGCAGGCATATTCTAAAACAGGTCGTATGATGGTAATAAACACAGTACATAACAGTTTTGCATCAGCCTTAGCGCGCTTTAGCAGCCGAAGCATATATAATCTTTTTCCTGCCTTCCCAACAATTTTGCAGACGTGCTCGTTCCAAGCCATATTGTCTTGAATCGTAACCCCCAGGATTCGTGCGGATTTTACCCGATCTATTTCAATATTGTCAATTAAAAGCGGAGGGAAGTTTCGTTTAACCCTTGCGAAGTCGAGTACAATTTCTTTACATTTAGCTACATTTAACTTCATGTTATTTTGAATTGCCCAATCGTGGATATAATCAACAAGACATTGGAGTTTACTATCACTGTCAATCATTATACTCTCCGTAATCGTACAGTCATCTACATATTTCCACCTGTCTGGCCATTCGTCAAGAAGGTCATTGATCAAAACCAAGAAGAGGATAGGTCCGAGGACGGTTCCCTGAGGTACACCCCCATTGAGATGTTGCCAACACGATAGGTAGCCACCCAATTTTACCCGTTGCTTCCTTTCAGTTAAAAAACTTCGGACCCAATTCAAGATGGTCGGGGGAATATCTAATTTCTGTAATTTATGTAGTAAGATGTTATGATCGATAAGATCGAAGGCTTTGGAAAAGTCAATGAGAAACACTCTGACAGCACACTTTTGAACGTCTGTTTCCTTTAAAAGGTGGTGTACCAAACTGATTAGGTTAAGAGTTGTCGAAGAATTCTTCATGGACCCGAATTGTCTCCCATCAAGTTTGTTTCTGATTGAACTGACTAACCAGTCAGACACAAAAGATTCACAGATTTTTGCTAAAGTGGGAGTCAATGAAATAGGGCGCAAGTCTGTTGTTATATTCACGGGTACAGATATTTTTGGTATTGGAATAACTTCTGCTTTCTTCCATAATGCCGGGACGCATTGTTGTTGTATCGATGCGTTATAGATTGAGGCAACAGGCAAGGCCAAGATACAAGCGTACTGTTTGAGTACCCAATTCGGAATTCCGTCTGATCCAGGTGATTTCGAAACACAAATTTTAGACAATTTGTTATAGACACTTTGTTCGTCGATGATAAATCGGGGGTCAATGTTGGCTTCAGAGACTCCCGGGCAACTTTCGACGAATGTTGATGGTAACGGGGGGATTTCACTGGTAATAGAGGCAAAAAAATCATTGATCTCGTTTGCTAAAGTTTGTCCCGCAATAATCTTCTCGCCTACAACAATGTTCGAAATAATCTTTCTCTTTGGATAACCAGCAAGTTGTTTTACATCATCCCACCATCATCCCACCAGAAGAATTAGAAACAGAATTTTGCCGCGGCGTTCTAAAATAGGAAGCTTTACTGGCAGGCATGAAACATTTGATTGAAGGATCTACATGTACCTACACTCCTACATCCAATGTCCACGTTTCGATAAATTGCTAAGCTTTTTGCCATAATAGCGTGGTACTGAAATTTTCTAAGTATATACTCGTGTATGCCTAATAATGGAATAAACTATAACAAATAGATCAAGCTTACAATGTATACTAAAATTTGCCTATTGAATGTTTTTTTTGGATGCCAATGTAACATTTGAAGTAAGTTCATTTGTATGATGTTCATTTATTGAGGGAGGAAGTTTAAAGCCAACTTTAGCAGCAATCTTATCAACAGAGTCTTCTCCACCCTTATATCGTTCATATAGTACCTTAACGAGAAATATTACAATTAAACTTCCTCAGTCTGTTTGGCAATTTGGTAAAAACTAACAAAACTAGGCTGTACCTTACAAGCTTGTATGCTCTTCAAAAGACACAAATATGTCTCAGCCAAAAATTGAAGATGCTTAGTTGAATTCTCATTGTTCGAAAGTTCATTTCGGTTTCTATACAGTGAGGTAATATAACAGTAACCATATGTGTCCCTGTAGCATGACACCTAAAAGTATTGCAGTTAATAAAACATTGTTATCCCATTGCTAATTGTGTGAAAAAGTGCTGAGGGTACAGTTGGTATCTAAGCATTTTGTGTACGGTACACCAAAACATCAATAACAACATTGTGAAAATTAATTTATAACGAAGAACAAAATCTGTTTTAAAATTTACTCCCACATAAATCAAGATAACAGATTTTTATGTACTAATCAGCAGGTTATGATTAAATCTAAAACTTGGACGGCTAAGGTAGTGAATCCCCATGAATCCTCACTTAGCACGTGTAACTTACTTAACTTTGAAGTTTGAACCACCAAATACCAATCAAATAATTTACTTAAACTTTAGTCAGTATTAAAACACTTACGTTGTTCGACTCAAGACACAGTTGTTTCCGAAGTGCTGAAAGTATTTCTTTGTATAAATACATTAACTTGGTGCAGCCAGCCATTTTATTTCAAATACAAATTATCTACTTTTTTTTACTCCACTCCTCTGTCAACCGCCATGTTTGTATATCATTCCACCATTCACTGTCCTTTTACTTCATGTAACAATTGCATGTAATGTTTTTATCTATGGTTTTTACGAACGCGCCATAATGTAAGCGTACTCGTTGTTGCGTGATCGCAAAAGCATCGTATGATTTTAGAACAAAGAAATACGCTACGGTACGCAACGATACGATTGAAGTAGAAACCGGCATTGAGTGCGGCAGTCTCGTACCACTCTCGTAACCGGGACCACCCTAATTAAACTGTCTCCGCCCACTCATTGCCCAGCTTGCTACTTTCTCTAAAGGGTTTAGATACGAGGGAGCGAAATGCAGGCCAACGGCCGGAAAATCAGGCGGTCACGAACCGGGTTAAGAATACTAATGATATTGAGCGGATTAAGAATATGACGAATATGACGTGTATTAAATCCAGCACAAGACGAAAACTATGAATCACACTTATGCACGACTTGATTCTACTTCATTCTTGATTGATTCGGCGTCGACCATGACAAAGCCTTTCTTTATATGGCTACAACCGTTTGTGCGATAAAATTTTCATCCCCTATTATCGGTGTTGCCCCAGCCACGACGATGATCTGTGGAAAAACTCGATTTGAGCGAAACCAATACTTTTCCATAACAATTTATTCTTACTTGTCCGTAGTCTGATATCTCGAAAATATATGAGATTGTGTATTATTGCATTCTGGTCATGCTGGTAATCAAATCATATGATATGGAAGAAAGCTTATCTTGACTATAGAAAAATACAAAGTTCGCAGTGCTGGAAAATATTTAAGATTCACTAAAACGTACGAACCATCTTTCCAATCATCCCACTTCCTATCTTTACTTAATTTCTCCAAATAGTTTTCATCTTCAGAACAATCTTTTTCTTCTCTCTCATTCTCTTCGTCACTCTTATTCTTTGATGGGCTATTTGAACTATCATAGGAAATTATGGAGTCACCACAAATACGAACGTTGCTTACTTTGATACATAATCATATCTTCGCAATGCCTACTGCACTATCCTGCATATAATTCTGTTACGTTGCGCCTAAAGTAAAGAACGACACGATGCAAAAAGTATCACCTGAATTCTGTAACAATTTTCCCCTCACGCAGTTCTTTCTCAAAATATTCTTCTTGCGTCATTGTTGGTAGACTTGGGTAACCAGCCCCAAATACTTTACTCTGAAATGCAAAACATGACTGATTAACTAGCGGAAAGGAGCCAAACACTTTTATTACCACCACTATGCTCTCCACAAATAATGCGCATTGTGCAACTAAACTTCCGAAACCATCACGATATGCTGCTATTGAGAAAAGTCGAGAATTGGAGCTTCTCGGGACATGTTTATATGGTTTTATCGCACCATAATTTCTTGCCTAAAGCAGAACTGTAGAAATGAATTGATCGCAGTGAATAACGGCGGAACAAGTCCAACAAGATACTAAAGTTGGGCGGTATACCGGTATTCTTAGTTATTCACGGTATTTTGTTGATACCGGTATGGCGGTGTTGGTTTTGACGCTATACCGGTATACCGTTTTCGGCGGTACACTGGAACTGAATATAGCTACCGGTATCATGCATAGCCATGATTAGTTTATATTCTTATTTAAGCAACAAAAAAAGTTCACAAACGTAAAACAAACAATGAATGCGCGCCTCAAATATGGTATAAAATATAGATTAGAACTTTGTGTCGATATGACGTAATTTGGATAAGTAAAAAAATTAATTTTACGACCGCAGAAGATCATATGAAAACAACGACGGTTGCAATGAAAAATTTTCTTGCTTTTGCCAGTGTAAACTGCATTCACTGTAGATCACACATTTCCTTCAAAGATTTAAACGGTATACCGGTATACCGCGGTATTTTTAAAATACCGTAACCGGTATTGAAATTTCAATACCGCCCAACTCTACAAGATACAGCTAAATCATTGCTTTTGGCTTTATGTTCTTAGACATGTACAGGGGATTCAATAAAAAGCTACACGCAACACCGTATACCTGTATCATCTCTCTTGTGATTAACACAGGCTTTGAGAACAACTAAAAATTCAAGAAAATACATGATGTAGTAGCTGTTTAGTATTTCAAGTATGCGCCTGTGACGCAAGACGTTGTCAGAGAATTGGGATATTTAATTGAAAGTTTTCAGAACCAAAGGACGGTGTATGCTTAAATGTCGCAAAACTCGGTTGTACCGTTAGGTACGTTGAGACCAAAAGTTAAAATTGGTTAAAAGTTTGGAAGTTGCAGCACTTAAGCTGTACATAGTACTGCAGAAGAAGGATTAACGATAAAATGATAATGATATGCTCGTTGCTTACTCGTTTATTTCGCTCCTCGTGGTTTTCTGCACCTTCCTTGGGTCTGTTGTCACCATTTTGTTTTAACTTCGCCATGTGATTCAGTATCGGGATTTCACCTTGAAATATGAAATATTAGATTGAATATGAAACATGAAATAAATACCATATAAACTGTACAGCATCAGTAAAATACTCACTGTTCATAGAAGATACGTTCTCAAGCGTTTTGTCTTTCCAGTTTTCCAGTAATAAGATGTTGAATTTTCTCTTAATTGAAAGGAAAAACTCAGCGCTATTATACAATGCAAACAAATTTCTAGAAAAACAAATTTCATGCAAATAAAGTAACCAACTTCTGAACTACGGTATCGGCTCCATTTTAACATGTAACCTTGTGATACACTCAAAAAGCTTCAAAAAACATAGCACTGCAGTAGCTGTACATTCGTCTGAATATTACCAGTAGCTCTTCATCAGGATTTGAAACTGAGTCATTCTCAAGCATATCAGCAAACTCCTGTAAAAACATGCAGTGAAAAGAAGTTAACTTTAGCACACAACAGGCATACACAGGGTTGCAAACATTGCACACAGAAAAAATACCACAATATTAGAAGAAGAAATAATAATTATTATTGTATTGTATTATTGTAATAATTACTATTATCGATATTAGTCTAAGAATAAATAATAAAGCAATTTAAGTAAATTCATATGTCAAGATTGTAAAACAAACTTCATATATATAGTAATGCAAATTGAACAAACCAAAACTTTACTTTCAGTTGTTTTTCTTGCTCTTTCATCTTTTTATATCTGCTAATTTTGGCTTGTCTTTCGTTTGCTAATTCTTTGAGATTTTTTTCACAAGAAGATGGTGTCACTTCAGATGAAGACTGAAGATATATGTTCTATTAGGAAATTAATTTGGTATTGCAGAGTTAAAATTCAGGAACTTAGTTTTAGGCAAGATTAACTCGTCCTTTGTGTGTAACATTTCATGCAACTTGCCTCACAGTGATTTAATTAAGCATTGCAAAACATTGCACCGCACAATGACAAGCCCAACTTGTTTCACAATGCTGTGGCAACACCAGGAACATGCAGATTTGCATTGTGTAACAGGACCACACTGTACTATGTGCTATACTGTTCATGACATGTTCCTACCACTGGGCAATGACTTTGTCAAATGAGTAAATTAGCAATACACAAAGAAATATTAATGGTAAATTATTAATGAATATATACCTGTTCAAGTAAACCATACGTTTTACACGTCTCCAGATAATTCAGCGAGTAGGCCTATAAAGCATATTCAGTGGTTATACTTACTCTATATTGAGAACAACAGACAGAATTACATCTAGGTTACAAACTAAAAGAAATTTATTTAAAATGAATGATATGCAGTATATATCAATTTTTGCAGCAAATCTTCAGCAAATGACCATACTGCTAATTTTACAGTGCTCACTGACCTTAGAAAGTTACTAAGTAATGCATTATATATTGAGCAGCTGCACGTTTTCTCCTATTCCACAACCTATGTACCTTGGACGTGGTAATGACATCCATACGATCTTCTGAGCAAAGTTTGAGATAAAGATCACCAAGTAATGCTGGCACTAATAAATATCTGAAAACAGAAGATTATCAACATATACTGTAGTCACGAGACAGAACAAGAACCTATGGGTCATCACAAATAAAGTACTATAGGTAAGTACATGACTGTATTTTCAAGCTAGATTGATTTACAATACAAAATGCACCCTCCCGCTTTCCTTCTATTTTTCGACAATTAACTGACTCTAGAGTAGGGGAAATAGACATAATAACCCATAATTATCCCAAATGCCACATGGAATAACGACTTCTGTTTTATAGTCTATTACAACACCTTAGATCTGTTGTTGAAATTTCATCCAAATCTTCATTGATACTAAACAATGCCAAATCATTAATCATTTCTATCGCTCTTCTGAAACAGTCTATTGCTTCGCAAATGCAATCCTAGAACCAAAAAAAGAATAAAATGGTCACTTAATTAGCAATGCACTTAATGGGTCCTTTGTAGTACTTAAACTTAAAGTATACTTTACTTAATCTTAAACTACCATCCAAACCACTTATTGTAACTCAAATTCATGCTTACTTGTAACTGCTTTGAATTTCCTGGCCTACTATCGTCCTCCACTTTCTTGTACACGCTAAATCCGTGTTGAAACACTTCTTTCAAATTCACCATTTCTTCCGCCATATTGAATTTCTTCGAAATACTTCATTTTACTTTCGCTCTGGTGTATCAATTGAAACCTCGTATCCCAGCAACCTTATTACAGGCAACAGCAACCCCATCCTTATCCCATCTTGTTTTGCGCGTTCGCACTGCACCCTCTCACCCCAACCTCTCACCCCAGATTTATGTAAGAAGTGTTAAAAGAGCAAGGACTTGAAGTTGCTTAACTAAAAACGACAATGATTGTCTGTACGTTTAATTGCTAACTTTTAATGAAACAAAAAATCTAAACAAAAGATACTTTTAAAAATCTAATTCAAGCAAACCTAAATCATACCTCATGGATCAAACGTCGTTTCTTTCTATATTAACACAGTCAGCGCACAAACTGCAAATGTACACTGAAATCCTAATATAAAGCAAACCTTGCGAAGGGGAATGAACGAACACAAAAAAAGATCTTTCAAGTGAAACCCTTTAGAAAACTCATAAATATGCGCAAAGTTTTAGCTTTTTTATATTTCTTTACAATTATAAGACGTACTTTCTTAAGAGCGCATCAACGTTGTTTTATCAAGGAGGCTGGCGCGTTTTTACTGCGTTCTTCACCACACAAAGCATACATCGCCAGCTTCAATCTTGTATTCTCCAGTCGTGTCAAATGGAGTTGCATTAATAATTGGCAGGCGTTGTTTTTGTTCCGTTTTAATTTCGAATATCGTCTTGTACCATTGGTTGTCACGTATCTGAAATGAAAACGAGTAACAGCTTAATTAATATGAAATGATCAACTAAAGTCAACTGACAACGAACGGTGGAAACAGGAGTAGTGGAAACAGGAGTTTTTTACCTTGCAGTCATCTTGGATAATCTTGGGTCGGTATTTACTAGGACTATTCATGTTTATATCAACTTCATTTTCTCCTAACAAGGTGATAGATTTCTTTTGTCCATCAAACGCCATCGAGTTCTTGCAGTGATAGGTTATTTGTTGGCGTACTGAGGTACTTAGTAATCGCAGGAAGGTCATTTGAACATCATCAGCATACACGAACTAAAATGAATCATACAGTATCATTTGCATCGTTTTGTAATAACCAGTTTCGTGGCTGTACAGTAGAATAAAACCAACAGGACTCGCCTCTTCATCAACTTTAGTTTTCTTAGAGTTGGGCGAATTCAAACACATCTCTCGTTTTGTGAAGTCGCAACGAACTTGGAAAGCGTTACCATGACTACCCCAGTCAGGATCGATCCAGTAAACACCTGACGCAAAATACAACACTTCAGACTCTTGGTTGTCTATAGAATGTGTAAATAGAAACATTCAAAAACGTACGTACCATCAGGAGCACTGGGCCATTCCATTTTCAAATCGCGGCAAGATCGAGCAGCGGACGACGGGAAACGACCATCCATCTTGTCTATCAAGTCAACAATGTCCTCAACTTCTTTAGTAATTGCTCCCATTTCATCAGGTAAAAGAGCATCTGCATCGACGTCCTAAAAAATTGGAGAGGTAACAGATTCCGTTTTCATGGTAACGCAGACGATCCCCAAACCGCTTTTGGCAGAGGCTACCCTTAAATTGCCGATATAAAAGTCGGTGTCCTGAGCATATTTATAATATTGAAATTATTTAAAAACGATTTCTAAAATATTTTCATTTGAAAAGATTTTATCTTCATAGATTTAGAGAAAGTCAAAGTTACAAGAAATGACATAAATATGAGAATTGTAGAGTCACAACACAAGAGAAAGCCCTTTTACATTTACAATCTTTACGTTGTTTTCGGGTATTCCGAGACCTGCAAATCTAGTAAGATAAACCTTTTTCACGCGAAATACATGTATGACAAATCTTCTTTAAATGGCACAAATATATAAATGTGTTACAATCCCTGACCTTGATATGGGCACTTCAAAGTCCCAAAGAACATCAAAACAAACATTAACATAAATTTCAACTTACTTTATTGCTGGAGTAGTACCCTGGTCCCTTTTCTGCAACGGGCGGGAGAGTCTCTTGCTGCAAAAAGATATAATTTGAAATAATTAGAGTAGGTAGGTAATGCATTCGAGTGTCTCTTTTACCAGGCAGACCTTGTATTGATATGAATTATACGCGGGGCTAGTTCAGGTGTATGCACCTTTTTTCATGACATTCATTTTGTCTATACAGTACGAAATTTATCGATTATTAAAACTATTAGCTTGCTATTTGCTTACTCGAAGGAGAACACCAGGTGGACCCTAGAAGGAAAAAGATAGGCATTAATTCCCTGTCATTATACTGAGAGCAGTTGGCAACCACTGAGATTTTTGTAAATACATCATATCTGAAAGCATTTGAACGCGTTCTGTAAAGTCTCAAAACTCAGTTCAAACAAAAATTTTCGAGCGGTTTTTTTCATGTTTTCATGCATGGTACGCGCGACATTTCGGTCGTTTTCCCACCAATTTTCACGCCAAAGATATCTGTTTAAAGCTCTTTTGTCCTACTTTAAACACAAGGAAATTCAAACGTGTAAACGGGGAAAAAGGCGAAATTTATCGATTCGGTGCCATTTTGCGAAAGGGGACTAGAGCAACCTGCAGAATAATTTTTCAAATATGGTTTGGAAGTGGGTTTCAAGCATAGCGACAAAGTTAGCGTTCCAGATTCCATACAGTTCACCGATCTCGGTCGAAGGCGATCTAAAATATTTACGGCACTTCGCCAAGTTAAATCAACTTAATGTCATAATTAAGTACTCACAGAAGGACCAGGTGAACCAGGATTACCAGGAGGACCCTGTTACAAGTAAAGAAACAAGAGTTAACGCAAACTTAGAAAAACATGCGAATGAAAAATACTAGTACAACATAAACCTCTGTTTATCGAAACAAAAGTCTATTTTGACAAACAGAAGTCGACTGCGTAGTATTGTGAAGATATGGGTTTGAAAGCCTGACCAGACGTTTTGAATCATATGTCCATAGTAAAAGTTAAATTTTCTATCTTTTGGTTTAGCTTTAACGCAAACTTATTTACAGGGAAAGTACAAATGTTTACCTGACAGAATGAATTGATTTGCGTAACCATTTACAATTGTTATTGTAGTACGTATAGTCAATAAAAACAATTATTGTTCTCCACATCCATGTATCCTAGCCCACACAGTCAACTTTTCCTATAGGAGGAACCGAAACACCCGGAGAAAACTGGCCACTTGCAGTGAATCAATTAATGGACTCTTCCAATCAAAGACGGCGCCGAGAACCGAAACAACAAACTCGCTGGCGAAAGCGCATGTCCTAACGACTATGCCGCCGAAACAGCCGAACAACACACTTTGGTGTAATGAAGCTAGAATTCAAGGGGAGTTTACTGTAATTACTGTAATGTCGAGTCAATGCACACAATCTCTTTTTTGACCTTCCACTAAATACAAAATGAACTTACGGGGGGACCAGTGGCGCCAGTTCGTCCTGCTGGTCCGTCTTCACCAGGAGGCCCACGTCGTCCATCAGGACCCTAAAATACAAAACAGACAAGGTGGAAACTGCGCTGTTTTCCAACTAAAAACTTTTAGAACGTCGAATGCTTGCCTAAATACACTTCTGGCATGTTTTGAAGAAGTAATAAAACAAAGCACATTGATGACTGAATCCGTACAGTAAACAAGGTACATGAAAGCTAATGAAAGTTGAACAAAGTGTAGTCCTCACCGAATAATGAAGCGACAAAGCCTTCTAGTCTTTGTTTCACTTGATTCACAAAAACCGTACCGTAAAATGGGACAAATTAAGATATAAAAACAAGCAAGGTTATAAAATTACCGAGATTCCTGGTACACCAGGTGGACCGTTTTTACCATTTGGACCACGAGCACCCTAGGAAGTGGGTAAAATATATTAAGTTTCAGTGAAAATGGGATTTTGATGAACAGATGACAAAATCAAAGCTTAAACTTCCAGTCAGAGAAAATTTTGCATTAAAAATTTATACGCAACAGTGCTACAACTTCTGGGGCCGGTTGTATAAAACTTTTAACTACGTTTTAACTACGATTTTGTAGTTAAAAAGTAGTTAAATCTTGAA
>JAODVM010352494.1:0-11178 GCA_025400095.1 Phenganax marumi
GTAACTGCGATTTAATAAATCGCAGTGACATTGAACTTGCGATTTAATAAATCGCAATGGCATTGTACTTGCGATTTAATAAATCGCAGTGACATTGAACTTGCGATTTAATAAATCGCAATGGCATTGTACTTGTGATTTACTAAATCGCAACAAGTTTTGTGTTTGTAAGCGAAAAGATCCTCTAAATAACAATGAAAACTTCATTGTTTTCTGTTGTGGGTTTTTTTTACAAACGGCGCCGCATACCCTCATAACATGAAGGAATTAAATTAACCTCCATATTACAGTGTAATATTAAAATTACACGTTCACCGAGAGATTATTTGTTTGTGCAGGGAACTAATTCAATTATTGGGGGAAATTCTTTGAACAGCAGAACACACTATTCTTGACGCTAATATTGTGTTCAGTCAACCTAATGTTTTTCTCGTTCATTTCAACCGTCAAAAGATGTTTAAATTTCTCTTTTTTCACAACAACTCAACATCGATGCACTGGTAATTCTGTGGTTGACTTGAATTTGAAATATCAATCTCCAGGACCACGTTTATTTACAGTCTTTTTAATCATAAAATTGATGCTGATCTTCATGTTCTCGAAATAGCATAGGATAACAACATAAACAGATAAAGTCTGGATGACTCAATAAACCTTACAAAAATGATTTATTCTTATGGCGAAACTATTTAGTTTCATTTTTTATTTTTGGAAAGTCCCTGGTCAGCAGGAGTGTTCAATGACCAGTCAACCTATAATTTTACATTTTTTCATTTATACATCGATGTTTAAATTTTTGTGACATTTGTCTATTCAATTCTCTTGTATAATTTGTGTAAAGAGAAAGAGAGAAGTTTGTTTATTTGCAAATTTACACCTCGCAGTCTGATGATTCATTACGTCTCAAACATTACAAAGTAGTAAAAACCCATTTCTGGTGATACTAGCTATATGCATGTATACGTTGAAGAATAATAATTAGTAAAGATAAGATGTGTTCTGCTTGAAAGCTCATAATTGTTCAAAAAAAGAAAGTGGCTGCAAAAATCAATGCGAGCATTTTTTTGTCTTTATGCAGCTGACTATTAAATTGCATATACACTTTACATAAGCTACCAGCAGCATTAAATACAAATTACAAAATTTATATGTTTGCATCACACCTGTTTCAATTTAAACCTTTTCTCGGTATTTATTCTTATGGCAAAACTATTTAGTTTCATTTCTAATACTTGGAAAGTCCCATGCTGGTCAACAGGAGTGTTCAATGACCAGTCAGCCTATAATTTTTCATTTTTTCATTTATACATCGATGTTTAAATTTTTGTGACATTTGTCGATTCAGATCTCTTGTATAATTATAGCTGCTTCACATTATATCGCAAATAATCTTCAGGAATTTATAATACGTTTTGCTGATTTACAAATTTTGATGTTTTTGAAATTCGTCACAAAAGCTCTGTACGACGAATTTTTTCACTCATTGTTGTGCAAATTTTATCTCCTATAGAAGTGCGATGCTGCAAAAACAACTCATTGCAACATAAACAGTTATCGTGCACGGACCTTTTTTTTGAAGAGACGATGTGAAATGAAAGGCTCGGCTAAGCGTTCAGCAATCTGTCTTTCATTTGCAGGTTAGTCGTTTTCTTCACTGAAAAAGTTTCTCTGAGCTTTGCGTTCCAAGAAAAGCGAAAATTTTAATAGCTAGTTTTTCTGGGTAACATTTCTCTGCTCTGTGGCTTTTAATGTGAAGACTCGTCGTCGGTTGCAAGGCTCTCGCACAAGCAGAACAAAATCCCCTATGAGTGTATACAATAATATACTATAAACTAGATTACGTGATACTTAAGTGAGAATATATGACCACATTTAAAAGATACCTGAGATACAGCGTTTAGACATAAGATCATGACATGAAAAAATTACATGTACTTCAAACTTGACGACAATATATGGTATGTATACATGAATATTTCCCCAACTTTCTTTTGCTTTTTATCACGCAACAACTATGTTTGAATCTTAAATCTCTAAATCTTACTGAATTTGCCTCTGTTTTTTAAGTTCGTTACAAAAGCTCTGCATGATTAATTTTCAAGATTCTGTTTCGGATTACACAACAAAATTCAAAGCGATCCTGCTTTGCTGGCCAATTTGAGAAAGTTTCAATGTCAACGATGTTCAAAGAGTACAAGTGATTTACATACTGCATTTATAAGCTGCTTTAACCATTCAGGGTTTGGATCTACGAAGCCCGCTTTTCGCCCCATGTAAGGTAATCCGGAATCCGGAATCCGACTTTTTTTTGGTTTTGGAATCCGGAATCCACAGGCTTGGAATCCGGAATCCAGACGGTGGAATCCGGAATCCAAATATTTGAGGAATCCGGAATCCAGAACCCAGGTCGATCAGGAATCCATGGTTTTAATTTCGAAAACACGTATATTTGTTGTAAACTTTTGTTCATCATTTTTTATGCAACGCAAAGAAATATGTTCCGGCTCTCTCATGTTTCACATGACCACATGACATGAAATTATAGTTATGGAGCTACAGAAACTGTTTTTTTCGCCTACCAACCTTCCGATTACTAGCGGTGTGCTATATTCTTATATATCGTTACGCTCTAGCGCTTTGCATCTTGGCCATCGTTGTGCCATCGTCTTGGCCATATGGTCATGGCGCCATTTCAGAACATGGCGGACTTTAAGGTTAATCTGATATTCAGTTCAGCAAACTTAGTTCTTAGTTGGGAGGGTGGGTGAGACCGGAATATCCGTAAAAGAGTATCGAATCAAATCGAAGCACAGTAGAGAACCGACTAGGCTTTATCGGATACTTTTTTGAAGTACAAGGAATTTATTCCAGTTACTAGTATATTTATTGTTGGGCTAAACTATACAGTACACCATATATTTCTTCGTTTATAGACAGCGAAACAAGCATTTACTCAACGCAATTTTTCGTAATTGCAGAAAAAATGTGATAATTGGAATTTTGTTATTTACTGATTTTACCAGAACAATAATAGCCTAGCTCGAAATTTCGAAAAACCGAGAGCGATTAAATCAAGACACAGGTGGAATTTTGGGGTAACGAGCAATAATTTCCCAGAAGTTTAAAATTATTTTTCTTTTGTACCGTTGACACTGCAATTAACTTTTTTTAGTTTCTGAAAAGGGTCGTACTGCAAAACAGTGGCGTGCTGGCAGGGGTGGCCCGGGGGGGGCCCCGCTGTCAATTTCTATAGGGCGCAGAAATAAATATGGGGCGCCGAATTTTGAATTTGGGTGGGAAAAACGCATCGAAACAATACAGTTATTTCCGCTAAGAAAAGAAGTGCTTGTAACTATTTTGTCCAACCGCACGGCACTTTCTACCGCACACGAAATCGTTTATTTAAAAACATGATCAGTGGTCACACGCACGCAATGTCAGAATTAACGAAGGCCCTTATACGGAAATGTTTCAAAATGCTAGAAATTGACAATCGCTATTGAATATCGATTATATTATTTGGACTTTCCAGTAACATTAATTCATTAAAGACATTAGAGACAATATAGAGGAATAGAGTCACTCAATGAGTGACTTTATTCCTCTATAAAATTAATATAAAATAAAGATTTATGGTAAAGCCGATATCGTATTGATTTAAGTTCTACTTAATTCTAACGAAGTTAAAATTTCGGCACGTTATAATGCCATCTCCTGACCATCAGATTTCTGTCAAATCTTCCCCAAAAATCCAGGAAATGGCATTTCAGAGCTTCTATATTAAAAATTTTCCGGGGGAGAATGCCCCCGGACCCCTTTAGCGCGGCTCGCGCCTTCGGTCCTCGTTTCCCAAGTGTTGCATTACAGGGGCGCGTTTTCATTAATAAGCCACTGCCCCCCCAGAAAAATTGTTCCCAGCACGCCACTGATATGAATGTTTGTTACTCACCATGTGTTTAAAAGAATGAATATACTATCAAAATGAAAGTGACGATTAGTCCAAAACAGTTTATATAGTATAGTCTCGAGACTCTAACTTATAACTTGAATGAAAAAATTATGAAAGTGTTGTCACTGGTATATTTAGTTTTTAAAGCTGTCTCGTTTCTTTGCAACGACGTGAAATGTTCCAGGTGTATTTACAATTGTCATCGCAGCACATTCAGCAGTTGGACGTTCTTCTCCTTCTGGTATTTCAAACTTGTATCGCTGCAATAAATTTGACACAATTATAAACATCATGATCTTGGCCAACGATTTGCCAGGACATTCCCTACGACCAACGCTGAACGGTAGGAAACCATGAATTTTGCTCCATCCTACAAATTTTCCATCAGAACCAAGAAATCTCTCAGGACGAAACTTTTTCGGTTCAGGCCATTCTCGTTCGTCAAGATGGAGCATCGGAAAATTGACAATAACAGAAGTTCCTTTCGGAATGTGATAGCCAGCGAGGATTGTGTCACGAATTGCGTTAGACGCGATGTTTCCAACCAAACAAGATACTCGTTGGACTTCACATAGAGTTGCTTGAATATAAGGCATATTGTGAACGTCTTTCCATGTTGGTGAGCGATCGTTGCCAATGACATCGTCGATCTCTTTGTGAATTTTCTCTTGCACATCAGGATTACGAAGCAAGAACAAAATAAACCATGTAAGTGAAGTGGACGTACTATCTGAACCCGCAAGAATTACATCTAACATTAGTTTTGGAATATCGTCCATCGATCCTATAGCCTTATCGCTTTCTTTAGCAATCTCTTTTTCATACGCACTGATAAAACTGTCAGTTAGATCACGGACCACGCCAGGGGTGTAAGTCTCCATGTGGGAGCGAAGTTCTGGAGGATATATCTCGTCTATTATTTGTTTTGCACGTTTTATATTCCGGTTGAACTGAGTAGGTAAGTAAGACGAAAAAGGGAGTAGTTGATGCAAGTTAGAAAGTAGAGCTCGTTGGAAAAATAAATCGTTCAGCTCAAGACTTCGTTGAATAAGTGTATCATCCAACCGTATGTTTTTGGAAGTTAGCCACTTCCAAAGGAGTGCAATGGTCGGAGATCCCAAAAGTACCTTTGGGTAAAATGGTTTTCCGTTCTTCATCTCGATATCTTCTATTATTGAGTGGACTGTGTGTTTGGCGAGTTCTGAAGTTTTCTCAATACCTGATCCAAAAACGTGCATTGCAGATATGAACACACGTCTTCGAAATTTATACTCTGTTGAATAGTCCGACATTCCCACGTCGTTTCCAACTATTTCAGTCTGAGGATACACTGAACTAGGCGACCTTCCTGCAAAATCATCGTGCCGTTCCAGCTTTGCTTCTCGAGCAAGTGAAGCTGTGGAAATAGCAACTATAGTTTCACCTGGTGTGGTAACAGTGAATATATCTCCATACTTTTCAGCTAGTTTGGTATAAGGATCGACAGAATCGCACATCAAATGCGGAATGTTGCCAACGAAAGGATACGGAAATGGTCCGGGTGGCATTCGTCTTCTTTCTAAATTGGTTATGATGACGTATCGAGTCAACCAGATAACAAACAGGACGAATAATATTTCCACCAACATTGTGATTAAAAATTCCTGTGAAGAATTACGGGACTACAAAACTCGTTTTCCACAGAGACGCCGAACGTTATCGAGGCGTTTATATACCTGTTTAATCATTGAAGAAAATAATTAAATCTTGCAGTATACGCAAAATGTTCGCTCTGTGTAATCACAACAATGAAGTTTGCCAACATTGGCGTTAACATTGAAGCTCGGCTTAGCGTTGTATTAGTCCCTAGTCACCGTACATTACATTGCTTGCACTTACTAAGTTGTATAGGACAAGTGGAGACCCAGCTCAAGAGCAGAAAATGGTAGAGCGAACAACTGGGATCTCCATACACTGCATTACAACCCAAAACAGCGCATGCAGGATCACTTTAAATGCTAAAATGCTGAAAATGAAGTACAAAACTATTTTGTTGCACTTCATTATTACACGCTTTAAGCTTGACAATGTGTCCTACTTTGTTCAACAATTGTGAAGTGTTCGCAGCAAAATGACCTAACGACACTCGGTGCACTCTATACGTAATGTTTAATAACTGAGCAGAAGTGTTTTGCGTATAAAGCACGATTCGCAGTGGAGTGTGTTAGATAAGATAAAACACAAGCTACGAGTTTAGAGTCGTCTCAGTAAGTTAGAGCGAAATAGTTTTTGGAAATAGCATTATGCTTGCTGAGAAAACGCAAGTTGAAATTTGCAATTCGAAGCGTGTTTTATGTCATGGTCAACTGACCTGCTAACGTGTACATTTTCTTCGCTTTATACGCAAACCAATCTCGTGTAATTTATTTCATATATTATATAATAAAAGGTAGCTTACCAAGTGTTCTGAACCGAGTTTCAGCTATAGCGAAGCGACACAGCTTCTGTGTTCGTTATTCACTCACTTGCAATACAAATGAGGCCACTAAAGGCCGTTTTCCACTTCAACAGTGCCGTAGCGTATAACGTAGCGTATCTCTTTGTTTTGTGAGCACCAAAGCATAGCTAATGACTTTAGAACAAAGAAATACGCTACGATACGCTACGATACGATTGAAGTGGAAACCGGCCTTAATACCAAAATCAGCTTAATTTATAGGCAGGTTTCAAGTATCATGCCTCCCATGAGACTTCAAAATAAAAGCAGATGGAGGGAATGGAGGGCAAGTCATGAGATTATAATGATATTAATTAGTGCCCTCCATGTGCGCTCTACCGTGGAGTGATGAAATCCACCCACCTGCAGGATGTCTTAAATTACGATTATCATACAACCTATTCAAGTGTTTTAATGCCTGTTGAAGACAGTTGAAATCTGTAAACACAAAGATTCTAAGGCTACGTTTACGAGATCGGTTCCTAGTCATGACACCAAGTTCAACCATTTTTTGACTGGGTTTACTTTTTGAAACTTCTTGTGGTTACAGCATTCGTTCAATTCTGCTCTATTGTAGACGTTTCAGGCTTTAAACTCGTCTCTGAATGGATGAATTTGATTGCGTAAGTGCAGGTCACCGGTTTCATGGAAGTGTTGCCTGAAAGGCCTAAGCGCCTAAGTTGTTAGAAAGAAGTTCTAATTGGTGCAGATTCAGCAGATTATCTGAACCAACACCCTGATCGCCAAATTTGAAAAGTTAACTTTTTCCTGCTCGCGAAAATTTATCGCGTCAGTAGCCAATGCTATTTTAGCAATTCTAGACAATAACAGTTTGAACAACAACATTCTCTTAGTATTTCAAGGGAAATGTTTTCGCTAACGGAATGATATTTGCTTGCGTGCATAGAATATCTCCTCAATTCTCTATTTCATAAAGAACAAGAAATGCATACAGATAAACTCATGTAGCAAAAGAGGGCATGTCGCTGAAAGTACAGCAGCACCTATCTTAATTCAAGATTGATAGCAGCCCCATCGGATGATTCAACCCACGTATCGCCTGTAGTGGATTTAAACTTTTGCAATCCAAACAAAGGGCCATATTCTCACTGCATAGGCGCATTACTAAACAATAGCATATTAACGCATAAAATTAAAGGAGAATCCAGAGCAGCATTAGACCCCGTTTTTACGGTACCGGATTCGCAAGGTCACGGCATCAAATTAAGCAGTTTCGAGGCGAGTCTAGCTCATAAATCTATGATAACGTTGCACAACTTAATGACAACTTATCCTAGAAAAAGTTGTTGAAACAAATGTAAGCGTTCAGTGGCTAAAGTCGATGTCGTGACAATGCAAATCCGGTGCCGTGTAAACGGGGCCTTAAAGTAATCACATGAGTGAATAGGTTTTGCTGTTATTATTATTTATTTTAACTATGTACTCTTAATTTTCAGCTGTATGCATTGTAGTTGTAAAGCGCTTTTGAATATTTTATATAATTTAAGCGCTGTATAAATTATAAATTATTGTTATTATTATTATTATGATAACTCGTTGCGTCGATCAAAGAGGATAGCCCCTTCTTTAAGCGCACCACTATAAGTCCGATCAACACAGACAATGGGCATGGCGCTAAATTAATTTTTGCTGAGACAATCAAGCAACTAGACTGAACAACAGTAGTAGTAGCGCGGCATTTACTGTGCATGTCCCAAATAGATAGTAGCCGCCGTTGTCTTGTCGTATTCATCAATATTAAATATTCCACCATCAGTAAATTCGCCAGCATTAGATTCCAAATTTCCATCCGTTGTTGACTGCAAGCCAATTACTTTCTTCACCAAAGCACCACTGTCACTCCTTACCGGATCTTCGGGAAAAGTGTGGAGGTTCCGAATATATTCAGTTAGTCGCAGCACATCTTCCATAAACTCGCATTTCTGAGCAATTTCAAGGCCTTTCTGAGCATCATCTAAAGCCTTTTGGAAATTTCCATGTATTTTGAAATAACCGCTTTTTAAGACATGAAAGGCGACCTATATCATTATGCGAAAAAGTTTATACCGTAGAAAGGAAGGTATTATAACATATTGGGCGCATTCCTGGCTATAACATGCTTGATTTTCGGCAACTACCACGTTGCTGCGGTACATGCACTCATTTACAACCGGAGCTGGTTGTTCCAGTTGTTCCAATTGAAGTTTTCACTGTTCATAAACGTGGACAATAATACAGAAATGTCCATTTTAATTTTGGTCAAAAATATATAAATATTGAAGACTTTAATGCGTGTCATAACGAAAGTTTCACGAAGGCTACAAATTAATAATCACTATCCAATGAATAGAGCAGCTGTTCACCTTTCGAACAACCAGCCCCAGACTAGTTAGTCATGCACTATTGTTGATCATTGTAAATTCATGTCAACCAGGTACAGTACCATCTATCTCTCACTTTCGCCGTTCTGGTTTCACAGAATGAAGCGAGGTGAACAAGAAGTCGGTTTACGAGCCTGACGTTTCGAGTGCTTGTTGTAAGCTAGCTACGTGTTTATGTGGCAATGTTCCATGGCCGGATTTATGGAAACATTTGCCTCGTATACGTAGATAATTTAGAGTCTTTATCTGTACTACATGCACATTGCCAAGCCTGTAGCGATGGCCCAGCTAATTTTAGTTCTTATCCTACAACTAGCGTAACCATGCAAGACGTTATACCCCAACCTAACTCTGATTCACAGCCCGATAATTGTATCCACCAAAGATCATCAAATTTATACTAATAAGTTATATTATTCGAGTGATAACAGATTTAATATTCTAACCAAACCTTTTGATTTTCCGAAATACCACTCCAGAGCTCATGTTCCAATTCTTCCAACGAGTTTTTCAAGATGTCGGCAAACTCTTCCTTCTTTTCACCGTCACAACAAAAGTTCGCGATAACTTTGCACCTCGTCAAAAGGGCATCTCTTTTTATATTTTTCCAGTTGTCTTGTTTTTTATCTTTAAGTTTAGCAGAAATTTCTTCAGCCTTAGTTGTGGGTTCAAAGATAAGGTTGAGGTTTTTTGACGAGCTATGGTTCAAAACAGAACAATTGGCAAGTTACGAAACATACGTGGGAGTTACACTCCGTTTCCTCGATATTTTGTGAGCGATTTATCGATCTCTTGAATTTTCTTAACAATAGATGGCACTTTTGGGTTCGGTGAAGTCACACCTGCTCCTTTTTTACGGCGATGCTTTGTTTTGTTAAGTGCTGCATCTTGTGGCTCCGCTTTGAAGGCTTGCAATTTAACAACGGATGCAGAAATTTGCTTATCTCTTTCGTTTGCACAAGATGTACCTTGTGCGTAAGTGACGGAAGATTTATCCCCTAGGATAACAGTTCCAGTATTAGATGGAAGATGGATGTCAAAAACTGGCTGTGTGATGTTAGAATTAGCAGTTTCACTCAATTCTGTCTGGTTATTCACTGCAGCACGTTGTTCATGTTCTTCATGTTGTTCAACAGTACTATTTTCACGTCCTTGAAGTACTGATGGTTGTGCAGCCCCTCCATCACTTATCACACTGCCAGTAAAATACTGGTAAATGTTGGAAAGCAATTGATTAAACAAGTTGGTCAAATTGAACATGGGCCAATTCATCTTTCAAAGCATAGAGATCTAGAAAATAGATCACGAATATTGAAGACTTTTTATATGCTTTGTTGGTAATCGAGACTGAAAATCGGTGCAATGGTGTTGCAGTTGGCAGAACAAGAAGAGTATATTTAGATCGAAAATTGGACATGTAAGTTCTACCACAGGCAATCTACAGGTACCATGTCGACGGACCTCCGAAAGAATCGCTACTCTCTGGGTTCTAGCTACATTCTATTTTAAAATTTCCAGAACATCACTAAAAAGCTGCATGTTCGTGTTCACGCACGGACAACAAATAGCAATCTATACAGAATCCAGTAACCTGAACTATCAGCTTACCAGATTTCTTACGACAATGTGAAGTTCCAGCAGCAAAAAGCAGACTTTGTATGAGTCTAACTCCAGATAAGCACAGACTATGGTCACTATGGTTATTGTTTATTTCTGGATGAGGCTAGCTTCATGAAGAAAAGTTGCACAATACAAAATCCATTTGATCTCTTTGTGCTTCAAAAGTTTCCAACGGGTACTCCGGCTCCTCTTCTGTAACATATAAGGAGCGGAGGAGTGCTTCGCATAGGACTTTGATAGACCGATGGATGGATACTTTATTAAGTTATCTCATTTGCAGAAGTAAAACTGAATTGTAGAGGTATTACAATTATATAAAAACTAAAAATTACATCTGTTCGATATCGACTACAATAAAATAACACTGTATATGGTACATATATGATACCTAAAACGACTGCTAAACATTAATCTGTTAAGGTATATAGTCATTAATAACTTGTGATGAATAGTCAATAGCTAATTAGTTTTTATGTTAGTGTTAAAATCATGGGAAGCTAGTAGATGGAAAATGGGGCTTTTAGCCCGATATTTTGCTGACGTCAGCATTTTTTCAAGGGGATTCCCCTTTTACCCATTTTTCCTGGAATTTCCCCTCTTTTTCCTGGAATTTTAGCTAACGTCAGCGGTCACGTGACAAAATGGCGGCCATCCCTAGTATATATTACTATTACGTAGCTCATTAATTATTCATAACGATGACGTCATAGCTCATTAATTATTCAAAATGGCGGCCAAAATCGATGACGTCA
>JAODVM010352605.1:0-11177 GCA_025400095.1 Phenganax marumi
ATACTTTCTTCACAATATTGAGCTGCAGTTACATTCTTAAAATTACAATCTTTACTTAACGTTTTCAAGGACTGAAGATACTCATCTAAGGTCTCACCCGGCTGTTGACGTCTTGTAGCTAAAACATGTCGAGCAAAAATCTCATTCTTGGGTTTAATGAATAGGGATTCCAATATTCCCATAGCAGCATCGTATTCTGTACAGTCCTCAATGTGTTGAAAGATTGCTGGAGATACATAGTTCGCTAGAACCGTCAATTTGTTGAGGTCATCTTGAGGCAGGGCCGACAAGAAGTTCTCGAACGTTCGCTTCCAATGAATCCATTCTTTGGATGCCGAATTGCTGCTAGGATCAGCCTCAAATCGTTCAGGTTTTAGAACCTTATCCATTAATTTGTTTGATTAAATTGTTGTAAAGTGAAGAAAACGATTGGCCTACACAATGAGGCTTTAATCAAACAAAATTCGAATACATAAAATACTAAGTTACTAACTATAAATATGGCGGTCCTTAGTGAAGCGTCATCTATATATATATGTCTATTTGACTGCGGGCTCCTACACAGGTAGCCCAAATAATTATACAACAATCACCGCATCATTTAAAACTAAATCTATCTGGCGGACGACGGAACCGCTCTGAGCGTCGTAAAGGTGGAGGGGTTTCAACTGCAGGAATAGGAGATGGTTCTGCATTGGAGTCGTCTTCTGTTGAAACTGTATGTTGGGCTTCGGTCGAATCAGCGACAATTTGAGGGGTTGATGTTGGGACCGATTCAGACTCCGGAGAGGCCATTCTCGGTTCACCCCTAGGTGCTAAATATTTAGTGGCTACTGTTGTTTCTCTGCCATCAGAGTTGCGAACGTAAGCATAATGAGGGTTTGCCTGGAGAACTTCTACCTCATCAACTAGTGGGTCTGTCTTGCTCGCACGAACGTGACGCTTAAGCAGAACTGTACCAGGAGTAGCGAGCCAAGTCGGAATAGAAGCGCCCACAGATGATCTTCTTGGAAATCCAAACAAACGCTCGTGTGGTGTTGTATTAGTTGCTGTGCATAAGAGAGAACGAATGGAATGTAGAACATCAGGGAGTACCTCTTGCCAATACTTTGTGGGCAAATTCTTCGATTTCAGAGAACTAATAATCGCTTGCCACACCACGCCATTATACTTCTCAACTTGTCCGTTACCTTCCGGATTATAACTGGTTGTTCGACTCGTTGCTATTCCTTTCTCCCCAAAGAACTGTCGTAACTCATGGCTCATAAAAGAGGCACCACGATCGGAGTGAACGTAAGCTGGCATTCCAACGAGGGAAAAGAGTGTAGTCAGACATTTAATAACGGTAGCTGTAGAGACATCGGGACATGGAAAAACAAAAGGAAATCTTGAGTATTCATCGATGACATTGAGAAAATACTTGTTCGAATTAGTACTGGGTAATGGACCTTTAAAGTCGATGTTAATCCTCTCAAACGGTTGGGTGGCCTTGATGAGAGGGACCCTATGAGGTTGGTAAAATTGTGGTTTACACTCACTACATACATGACACCTGCTAGTCACTTTCTTGACATCATCCAGCGTATAAGGCAGATTTTTAGTTCGCACAAAGTGATAAAGTCGTGTAACTCCTGGGTGACAAAGTGACTCATGAAGCTTGTAGAGGGGATCTTCTGTAACTGAGGCACAAGTTGCCCTAGATAGAGCATCAGGGGGAACGTTGTCTTTCCCCGGTCGATAGATTATGTCGAAGCTGTAACAAGAAAGCTCTATCCTCCACCGCATGATTTTATCGTTCTTTATTTTTGTCTTGTGGTGTTGGTCAAACATGAATGAAACGGTCTTCTGATCAGTTTTGAGGAAAAAATGCCTCCCGGTTAAGAAGTGTTTCCAATGCCTTACAGCTTCAATAATGGCTTGTGCTTCCTTTTCCACAGAGGCATGATTGAGTTCACTGCCTTGAAGTGTTCGCGAAAAGAAAGCAACCGGTCTGCCACTCTGTTTGAGAGTGGTAGCTAAAGCTACATCGGAAGTGTCTGTCTCGACCTCAAAAGGGATGCTATCGTCAATTGCAACGACAACAGCTTTCTCCTCTGTCGTCTTGAGTCCCTCAAAGGCTTCAATAGCTTCCCACGGTAGGGGGAATTCTTTGCAGCTAGAAATTGGTTTAATTCGATCTGAATTCTCAGGAATCCACTGGGAATAATAAGCAAACAGTCCTAAACATCTCTTTAAGGATTTTGAGTCATGAGGGACAGGGAGCTCACATAGTGGTCGCAGTCGCTCAGGATCAAGACGGATGTTGGCTTCTTCAATCAAGTAACCGCACAAAGAGAGACATCTTGTTGAAAAAACGCTTTTTCGTCATTGTAATACATATTCTTAGACTTAGCAGCCTCAAGAAACCTCTTTAAATTTTCATCATGATCCTCCTGGTCTTTGCCACTTATGGTTATGTTGTCAAGGTAAGGGAAAACTCCTTTAAGGGCAGACTGCTCTACCAATTTAACCATTTTTCTTTAAACACATGCCACCCCATTGGTTACCCCAAAGGGAAAATGGGTGAACTGATACAAGCCATTTCGAGCTTCAAAAGCAGTATAGGGTTTGTCTTCTTCTTTTAGCGGTAATTGGTGATAGGCACTTCGGAGATCAATCGTGCTAAAAACCCGGTACGTAGCAATTTCGTTAACCATTTCACTTATATTAGGTAGAGGGAAAGCATCGAGAAGAGTAAAACGGTTGATGGTTTGGGAGTAATCTATAACAAGCCTTTTCTTATGATTTTGATCCTTCGTTATGACAACTTGAGCTTGCCATGGTGATTGAGTAGGTTCTATGATGCCTTCTTCAAGCAGCCTTGTTACTTCTTTATCAATAAATTCAGAGACTTCCTGATTATATCGTCGCGACTTTGTTGCGATTGGATGGCAATCTGGTGTCAGATTTGCAAATGGTTCAGGAGGTTCGACATTAAGCTTGCTAAAGCTACAAACCGACAAAGGTGGTTTTGATCCTCCATAAAGGTACAGAACACTTTCATGTTGCGACTGAAAATCTAGGCCCAAAATCAGATCAGCACAGAGTCCAGGCAGAACAGATAATTTAAAGTCGTCATAGATTTGTTCTTGATAAGCAAGATCAACAGTACAAGTTCCACATATTTTAGCAGAGGATGTTAATGTTGCCATATATATACTACAAGACGAAGGATGAATTGTCAGGGTAGCTTTTTCTACAATACGAGGATGGATGAAACTTTCACTGCTCCCTCTGTCAAAAAGAGCCTTTACTTACATCCCATTAATTTTAACAGCCGCTGACGACTTATATAGGGATGTAGGAGTTGATGGGAGAGTGGCCAAACTTGGTAACCAAGTGGCTGCTGAAATTTTTCCTTTTGAATTGGTAGGTTTACTTTGACATACTTTTGCAAAACGCCCTTTCTTATGGCATTTTAGACACACAGCATCACGAGTAGGACACTTTGAACAGGGATGCTTGGTACCCCCACTAAAGAAGCAAGCTTCTTCAGTCTCTGTCGTTGCTAAAGTGGTGGTTTCTTTTTGATCTGTAGACATAGAGGTCAACGGGAATGCAGAATAAGGAGGAATGGCTGCATTTACAAGAGGTTGATTAGCGCTATAGGATTCAGAACTTCGCATAGCTAACTCAAAAGCTCGGGCTAGATCAAACATGGTTTTTAGATCAAGAGTTTTATTCTCTAACAGCCGTCGATGGATAAGACTAGACTGAAGACCAGTAATGAATGCATCTCTAATACTTTCTTCACAATATTGAGCTGCAGTTACATTCTTAAAATTACAATCTTTACTTAACGTTTTCAAGGACTGAAGGTACTCATCTAAGGTCTCACCCGGCTGTTGACGTCTTGTAGCTAAAACATGTCGAGTAAATATCTCATTCTTGGGTATAATGAATAGGGATTCCAATATCCCCATAGCAGCATCGTATTCTGTGCAGTCCTTAATGTGTTGAAAGATTGCTGGAGATACATAGTTCGCGAGAACCGTCAATTTGTTGAGGTCATCTTGAGGCAGGGCCGACAAAAAGTTCTCGAACGTTCGCTTCCAATTAATCCATTCTTTGGATGCCGAATTGCTGCTAGGATCAGCCTCAAATTGTTCAGGTTTTAGAACCTTATCCATTAATTAACTAACGAGGTTAGTATTGAATAAACCAATCTATTTAGGAATGAGTTTCTTGGATATTTCCCAGGGTCTTATGCATGACTTCCACTATGACTACATCAAAGCTAAATATGGCGAAAAACCTGAACTTTCTCTGACAGATCCTGACTCTCTAGTTTACAAAATTTGTACTGAAGACTTTACCATGATATATTACCAGATGTTGAAAGATGGTTTGATACTAGCAACTATGCAGAAAATCATAAATTGGAAATTCCAACAGGACTCAATGCCAAAGTTGCTGGCTTATTCAAAGATAAAACTTGGGGAACTCAAATTGTGGAATTTGTTGGTCTGTGAAGTAAGCTGTATGCTTATAAAAAAGAGGACCCCCATGAAGAAAAGAAATATAAGAGTTTGAAGAAGAGCATCAAAGATAAAACCTTACGATTTGAAGACTGCAAACATTGCTTACAATCTGGTGAAACTTATACAAGATCCATGAATGTGATTAGATCCAGGTGACACAAACTCTACTCCGAAACAGTAACAAAGTTGCACTACGTTCAAATGATGACAAAAAAACCATCCTACCCAACAAAGTTCAAAGGTTCACAAAGTTCTCAACAATTTCTAAATCCAGGTCTATCTGGCACATATGAGTTTTTAGGCTCCTCTCAATCGTTAGGGTATACTACAGTGAACTTTTTTCTACCTCTTGGTGTTGTGTCTTTCAAAATTTTATCTTTATCATTTTCATTAAATTTAATTCTACATTTTTCACCAAGAATATATAAAAATTTATTTCTATCATAAGCTTGCTTAATACTTCCTGGATTCACTTCAACGAATTTACTCGCTTTATTAATACTAGGGAATTTCTCTTGTGATCCTGAATCCACATGGACCAGATTCACAGGTCAAGGATGCTTCATATGTTTTATATGATTACTAATGTCAAAATTTTTTGTTTCTTCTTCTTGAAGTTGTGTTAGATTTTTACAGTTGCTCATTCTTTTTTATTTATAAAAATTTTAGTAAAAAAAAGCAGACAATGAATTCGAGAAGTTTTACATGATATAATTGAAAGCTTTTCCAGATACCCAGCCACCAGCAAGTCCCATAATTCCTTTTGCGATTTCTAAGAAGTTTTGTATTTCATCGGACGGTCGGTAGTAATTGGAGATTTGTGGCTCGGGGACAACTTCATTTTCCAAATATTGTAACTGTTCTAATGCTTTATTCATACCGTCAATGTCTTTGCTGGCGTTGGCTAGTTGTTGCCACATGAGTTGAATTTTATCTTTTCTAGCAATTTCTTTTTCATACCTTTTTCATTGTCTTGGGCTAGTTTTTCCATAGTGAGAGTATGTCTGCGAATTTTGTCTTCATATCCTTTGGAGGATATCCTTAGACTGTATCTCGTGCAAAGTGACTTTTTTCCATTGAAGAAATGCCGAAATCAAAGCCCTGCATTTTTCAGTTTTATCCCAACGAAGGCGCACCTCCATGGAGAGCGTGTCTAATTCGATACTGGCAAAAGAAAGAATGCAAAGCGGCCCAACAGTTTTTCCGGTGCAATTGGAACACCTAAATATTTACAGAGAGATATGAAAGTGTCAAGGTTAATGCAGCACTGGTGAAAAGTAGGAGCCGCCATTAGATAGTCATTTAAAATATGAATAAGATGTGGGATTTGAAGATGTCTCCTAGCAACCCATTCGAGAGCTGTGCTAAACATTTCTAAAGTGCGACACGAAGACGCACAGCCCATGTGCATCGCACAGTCAATAATATTTGCCTTGCCAAAGGAGACCCAGAAGATCGTAATCAGAAGGCCGAATAGGAATAATACAAAATGCACTTTTAATATCGGTTTTGGCAAGGAAACAACCGCACCCCAAATGCTTGATCATTGCAATTGCATCATCTACACGAGCATAGTTGACTGATGTATACGCTTGAGCGATGCCATCATTAACTGAATTCCCCATAAGGAAAAGACAAATGATGAATCAAGCGGTATTCACTGGGAGTCTTCTTGGGTACAACGCCCAAAAGAGACACCCGGAAATTGAGAAAAGGGGGATGATCAAAAGGCCCAGCAAGGCGATTAGCAGCCAATTCTTTTGAAATTTTTGCACTCACAATCTCAGGGTGCTGTTGCGCACAAACTAGGTTATTCGCAAAAAACGATTTACGAGATCCTTCAAAATGAAGGGGAAAACCATACTTAAAGCCTTGATATAAAATAGTTGTCAATCCCTCATCATATTCGTGCAATAGAGGTTTCAATTTATCAGTTTGAACTGGAGTTGTCAGGTCGAGATTTGGCGGCAGGTGAAGAAGTTGTAGGTGCGGACCGTGGGGGGTGTAAATTACACTGACAGGCGGTGTTCACTGCGCTGCATTTAAAACATTGATGTTTCAAATTTCAACCAGAACAGTCAGAGCCCTGATGAATTTTTCGACAATACCCTTGGGAACAAACAGACCAAGTGCATAAGGCGTGGAATTACCAGGCACATGTTGGGTTTTTCAACTTTGAATGGGAAAAATTTTGCGCATGGATCCATAGTTCCCAGTGGGTTGAACCCCATGGCATTTCTGAAGGATAACTGATGAAAGTTGGAATCATAGAAACGCCAATCAATGCCACGCGCCGCAAATCGCACACTACCTCGCCGTACTTCAATAAGGACGGGGCCTCCAAGGGATATTTTGCCTTGTAGACGCCTACAAAAATCTGGAAAGCCGAAGTCCACACTTCGATGTAAGGAATAGGCTTAGTTTTTTGAGTTGGCTCCAATGACAAAATTGGAAATGACAAGCCAGTTTGTGAGCACACAGACAAGTGATAACGTGTATTATCAGCCTGTGATCCCCCAACAGCAGACCGAATTCAATGTATTCATGGGCCCATATTTTCGCCTTCCATTTTGCACTGACTTGAGCGTCAATTGCAATACACATCGAGTTAAAGTTACTCAGATGAGAAGATGGTGGCGAAACGTGAACCATTCTCTCACCTGAAACATTTTGTAAAGCAGATGCAACTGGCCCCGACATAATAGCATCTGCTCTACTCGCACCTGCAATACCTGACCCCACCAGGGCCAACTCTTGGACGTTTACGTTGGAGGTCAATGGCTCCGGTTCAGTCGTCTCTCGCACGTAAGGATTCCAAAATGGCATTGAAGACTGCAGTAACGATGTGCTGCATCGTGGAATCATACAATGGCGGGCTGCTTGTAGATCCTGCTAGCAAAGCTGGAGCGGCAGTCGAAGCTGATGAAACGGTCGGTATTGCTGTCGAAACGATGTTGTCAGTACTCGAAGTTGGCAGCTTGACAGGTATTGTTGCTGTTGCTCTGGGTGCTCGAATCCAAGATGAAATGGCACACGATGCTACCAGTTGAGCACAATGGTGAATACGCATACTTGGATGTGTTGCAGGCATTGTCTGAACTAAAAAAACTAAGGAATGAACATATGCAGGCAAAGTACTATGATAATGGCCAGAATTGTTATGTATGATTCGTATGGGTTATAAGTTATTTATATGAGTTATTACGTATGAGTACTGTTACTTATGCTAAAATATTCCAACAAGCAAACAAACTCACTAATCGAACGGTACAACATAAATGCAGTGGAATAATCTGCCATACAATGGAGGTAGCTGCAAATTGAAAATTTCTGTTAGACTTTTGCTGCAACAAAAAATGACATATCAGGCAATCTGAAAACAACATGGCCACACCGTCCCACAATATATTGGTCTCAACTGTGAGCATCTGATATAGTCCAGCAGATAGTGGTTCAAAAATTATTGAAAACTCACCATATCGTGGGGCAATTTGAATCCATGCCAGAATTGTAGTAAAATGTCTTTTAAATCCATTTCCGAATGTTGGCCAGCATGGATTTTCTTGTGAAAGCCATCATACGATGTTACATATCCGCTTCGAGCATTTCTAACATTTTGCCATTTTATGTTACAAATTTTGTGGGAAGAAATGAGCCAGCAATATATTGACTAGCGGTAGATGGGGTACTTCAAGTATGATAAATGAGAAAAATACGACTCTGTTTAAAAAACTGTGCCAATCTTTTGAAAATGTCAAAAAAACGGAAAAGTTTATCATCTTTTGAAGTTAATGTAAATATATCACCTCCTAAGAGACCAAAGAAGGCTGAAATAACTAATTGTATTTTAATCTGTTCCGAAGGTAATGCTGAATCAACAACAAATTTCAGTGAAACTTCCGCAAAATCTGTGTACAACGCTGCACAAATTCGCAATGACAAGAAAGTTATTTCGATTATCAATTTGTTTGGAGAGGGTTTACCTTCAACAGAGTATGGTTACCACAGAAAATGTTATCAGAGCTATCTCATGGTAAATCTCTGAGAAAGTTGAGTGCAGACACGTGTGTCTCAGAATTGGCAACATCAAAAAACAATAAGACTGAGAGTGGTTGTGCAACATCGAGACAGAAAAATCAGAAAGGTATGAAGTGACAATGTTCCAAACTTAATAATTTCCTAAAAAAGGGCATATATGTGGTACGCATCTGAAAAATTACATATAGTTTCGACATACTTATATCTGAGCAATTAAATTTGGGCAAAAATTAAAACATATTGAAATGATAAGTGACATAAAAAGTAGTAATAATGATGCAAAACTTTATTTCACAAGACCGTTGTTGTGACGTAGGAAAAATACTGGCAAATTATGAATTCTGTGTGTGCGGTAAAAAGAAGACGGCAAAAAGTAGGAGTGGATATGAAACATTAGAGAATTGTGAAACAGGAAACGGAGCAGGAACTTTGCAACAAGTTTCCTCCTCGTTGGGCTACCCATATCTGCAAGCCAAGGTTGGCGGGTCTGAATGGCAAGCAATACTTGCAAAAGAATTCTTTTATCATAGATCATGTTACAGAATTATTAGCAGAAAACGAGATGTAAAGAATGTCACTTTTAACGTCACTTTTAATGTCACTTTTTGTCATTTTTAACGAGCTTACTACTGTAATCAAGAAAAGGGTTGTGACAGGTTCCGAAGTTTTTCGAATGATCGATTTATTAAGAATGCATTCGGCAATAAAAGTTTGTTTGTTTGGAGAGGAGCACAAGATCTGTTCGCCAACAGCTCATCGATTGAAAGAAAATATTCAGAAAGTTTTCTGCACCAAAGTTGAATTCCGGTCTCCGAAATATGGCAGCGATTATGTATTTAATGATGACATCAAAAAGGGGCAATTGATTGAAGTAGCAGTAAGGGCAAAACTCGATAGCAGCGGGGAAATGTCATTAGAAGGAAAAACAAAAGAAGTTGGGCGTGAAATACGTAAAGAATTGTTGGAAACATCCAACACATTCAGCAGTTGACCACCATCTGAGGATGAGCTGCTCTCAAAGGAATCGAATATTCCTATAATTTTCTCTCTCCTTGTTGCCTGTTCTGTCTCGCCCACGTGATCCTTACCACATGATCATTACCTTCGCAGACATTACATCCCTCCTTTACATGAAAATTCTTAACTAAACTGAACAAAGTTAACGATAAACGTCCGTAACAGCAAAGCTAAACACAAATAACGTCCGAGTTTGTAGCTATTAGTCTACCAACTTATTTATCTGTTTATGACTGTATATGTATCTAATATGTCACTCGTCAAATCCAAGATATTCTGGAGACTTACACGACCGTTGGAGCATTGGTTCTGTCGTCGGCTGAACCACTGGTTCCGGTTCCCTTTCGGCTTTGTGCGAATGATCTCTTGTCCCATTTTCAACGTCCGGCGGTAATATACGAACTGCTGACGAATTCCTCATTATCTCAGGCTCACCTCGTCTCTTCAGAAGAACGCTTGTGCCTTTCGTTCCCACAACTGTATATGGGTCGGGGTCGTATCTGGTGGATAACTTATTCTTCCGCTCTTGCTTAAGAAGGGCCTTAACACCCCTCTTGATGTTTATAGGTGCTGCATGTCTTTTGTCATCTGCATACTTCTTCATCTTGGCTTTTGACCGCGATCGCGCTCGAGGATGATGGGGTCGACGACATCCGACTCTGAGCCAGGCGCTGTGTTGGTGGCCAAACGAGGGAATTTTGGTGCGTATCTCTCAGCCAAACAGAAGGGCCGCAGGTGATTTGCCAGTCGTGCAATGGGCTGTTGCTCGGTAATTAAGCAAGAAGGTGTTGATCTCGTTTCGCCAATCTTTTTCTTCAGTATGTGCAGTTCTAATCGCCTTCTCGTGGGTGCGGTTGAATCTTTCGACTTCAGAGTTGGCTTGGGGCCAATAAGGTGTTACTTGGCAGTGGGTGATACCATGCTGACTAAGATACAAACCAAATTCTGCAGACGTGAACTGGGGCCCATTGTCCGTAATGATTTCTTCTGGGAGACCATGTATGGCAAAACATGATTGCGTGCATTTAATGATGATGGTTGCAGTTGTGCTCTTTATAACAAAAACTTCAGGCCATCGAGAGCAAGAATCTACTAAAACCAAAACAGACTCACCAGTTGGGAAAGGGCCACACAGATCAGCATGTAGTACGGTCCAAGGATGCGACGGCATTTCAGTCATGGTAAGTGGTTGTGGACATGACTGGGAGGACTGCACCTGACAGGAAATACATGAACGAATCAAATGCTCAACGTCCTTGTCCATTCCAGGCCACCAAACCTTTTCCCGCAACAGCTGTTTTCTTCGAACCATCCCTTGCTGGCCTTCATGTGCCAACTGTAGGGTGGTAGATTGTAAGCTAGCTGGGATGACAATGCGCGACCCACGGAGAAGTAAGGACTCTGTCGCCGTAAGTTCGTCTTTAACGAGAAGATAGGGACCGGTTTCTTTGGTTTTCTGCCATATATTCGAGATAACTGACTGGTGGACCTGCTGAAGGACAGGGTCTTTCGCAGTCGCTTGCTTGATTTGAGTAAGGGTCAGTGCCTTGGGAACTGCATTGCGAGCGATGTAGTGGACATACTCCTCTGCAATGTTCCGGT
>JAODVM010352716.1:0-11176 GCA_025400095.1 Phenganax marumi
AATTATTATTATTGTTATTATTATTAATATTATTAATATGATTAACATTATTAATATTATTATTAATATTATCATTATTATTAATACTATTAATATTATTATTATTATTATTATTACTATATAATACAAATAATCTTATTTTATTGTAATTTTATATGAATTTTACTATAAATTCAAGCAGCAAATTGTAAGTTACGTTACTATAAGTGAGACTTACAATTTCATATCTTTTAGAAGAAAAATCAATAAAGTTTTCATTATTATTATTATTATTATTATTATATTACTATTAGTATAATTGGAGATGACAAATTTAGCATTTAGAACTACTTATTACATTTTTTTTAAAGGCAAAACAAAGATTGGGAAGATCCTGAGTTATTATATAGCAATTTAAAGGTTTTTCTTTTTTTTGTACATGATAAATTAGCATGACAGCATTGTGTTTGGTTTTTCTTTTTTTTGTCTTTTGATTTACCTAGTAATTTATAGTAGATTACCTAAAATAATAATTTTATACTAGTTGTGATAAAGCAACCAATTATAAATTACCTGTAAAAGTGAGATTTATAATTGTATATGTAAAAGGAAAAAATAGTACAATAATTTCCATTATTATTATAATTATTATTTAATAATTATTTAATTATAATTTTAAGTTGGATAATTTTAACTTGATTAGAAGTTAATAAACAAGTCCACTTACACTACAGGTTTCCCTTGTATTACACAGGATGGAGCCATACAGTAGAGATCAAATCATATTTACCTGATATTCATGTATTCGAATGTACCAGGAAAAAAGTTGTCTACTTCTTTGGTTATATTAAGAATGTAGCCAACACTGAAAACACAATTTCAGATTTGTGAAATAAACTAAGAAGAAAAACATGAATTATCTTCAAATCTTACCCGTGGTCTTTGAGTTCTTGAAGATTACATGCGTTCCACTCAGAGCCCTAGAGAACTTGGATTTTAATGTCTTGAGAATATATTAACTTTCAATAGTCATGTTTCTTTACCAGATATAAATGATCCGTAATCTTGGTAGCTGATTCCATCTGACCCAGAATAACAAACATTTGTTCATCAACATAACCTTTGAGATGTTGTAAACTCATCTTCATCTCCGCCTCCAAAACCAAACGCACCTGAAAATAAATAAAGTTACATCAAAAATAATAAAATTGTAAACTATTAAATATAATAAACTAAATATAATAAAATATATAATAATAATATATTAAATATAATAAAATTTTATTTTCTTTACCTTCTCATCGTCTGTATATACATTGTTAAATTTTGTATCATAGTTCTGTCACACTCGTAAACATATTGTACTTTTTAACTCAAAATAGGTATTACAGATTCATGCTTATGTTGTATAATCATGTAAGCTTACCTGTCTGCATGTTACTTCTTCCAAATCAAACCTTGTCAAAATCTATCTCAAGAAACAAAAGTATTCATTACATTTCACTTCCAGGAAAGTAATCTTCACAACAGAAATAAGCATAAGTATTTCAATTGAAAGAAAACTTTTTTTTACTACTTTACCTCCTTAAGTTTGTTTCTAATTGAACCTTTCAATAACTCTTCATCAGTTTTACTAGAAACAAAAATGCAAACTTAAGACATGATAATTCTATTTCGGAGAAAACAAAGGGAAAATTTTCTCACACTTTATCGAAATACGAGTAAGATATGTCACGTTTATTTTCTAATTCGCCCATAGACTCCCTAAATGAAGTTAATAAAAATCATTATGTTTTTTTAGTTCTTGAATGAAACAAACAAGTTACAAATTCAAGTTGAATGACTGCATTTTTGAGCATACCATCACTCCATCTAAAACTTACCAAAAATTGATGCATTCTCTTGGTGACGAGATTCTATTTTGGTAATGATCTAGCCAAGCATGCGACAAGCCACCATCAAAATGCTTTGCTTTGTGCGCTGTGTTCAAACATTTGTGAATCCATAGCAGAGCAGTCCTAGGTTGCAATAACATGAAAACTAGTAAGTGCATGTTCCAATAATTACTCTTGTGAACTCATCAAGTAGCAATGAAGTTTATTACCATTTGCATTCAACTGGTCATGGTCCCCAATTTTTTGCGTTTGTTCACGCTTCAAACGTGCAGGTTTTTCAAGTGAAACGAGCACGTTTCTCAAGCGAAACGTGAGGGTTTGAACCGGAAACCGTTACATTGTTTAAAAAAACTCAACATCTCTCGAACAATTCGAACAGGTTTTGCTCATGTGAGTAACATGTTTGCAGTTTTCTACGTTATTTTTACGCAATTTTTGGTAATAGTAGCAAACAATTGTACTAAACATGATGTAGAACCTGCAAAGATTTAATCTCATGAACAAAACCTCTTCGAACTACGCAGCAAGCGTTGAAAATTTTTGTAAACAACGTAACGATTTCCTGTTCAAACCTGCACGTTTCGATTAAAAAAGTGCACGTTTGAAAGGTGAACAAACGCGAAAAATTCGGGACGCTGACCAGTTGAACGCAAATGGTAATAGTGTGTATTGCTTGATATAGTGTACTCTATCTGACACCTGTTGATGCAGTTACTTATCAGACCGAGGCTCTTGTTACTTCCAACAGATTAAAGATTGATTTTCCATATTTCTTACCATAGAGTTTGGACAGAAACTGGTTTGAAAATGTAGTTACGATGCCCAGTCTTGATTTCAAATCCTCTACAATATGAAGAGAGACATGGCAAGTTAATCAGAGCCCAAGAAAAAATGGTAATATACGTAAAGAACAGTAGCGCACCCATCACCATCCAATTTAGTCGAGACATTACTCCACAGTGGAATTACAAGGCCAAGTGTCACTCTAAAATACAACAGTTCACACTATCATCTTGCTCACAAACTGCTACTACCACCTAAATTGCAATAACTAGTGTAGGCAAAGATCAAAAACAAGCCTTACTCATCTTCGATCCAATCAAACCCAAGGATAACACTCTCTTCCTCATCAGAAAGGCCGTACGTTGTCACAATGCATAAATATCGAGTATATTTTGCTTCGCTTTCAACTTTCACAACCTATGATTGATAACATTTTTCATTCGTTGGTATTTCTTAAAAGCTACAAGAAAGAAAAAAGATGGAGACATACCAATCTCATCGTATCTTCATCTCGAATTAAGTTCACCATTTCTTGAAGATGAGACTGAAGTTCACCTACGAGGAGAAATATTTTGCATGAAAAATTGTCATGTATAAAAACTTTCCTCAACACACAAAACTCACCTCCTTTTAATGATGCTTTTCGTGCAAAATCTCCATCAGGGATTGCTATTGCAGCCCCTTTCGATGCAAAGAAACCTTCAACACTCGATCTAAAATGGTTGAAATACTTATATGAAAAACAAAAACAAAATAAAGGTGCACCAAGGTGAAGTGCTCCTTTTGCAGGTCAAGGTCTGGCTCTATATCTGTTTTCCTAATACAATGCACATCTCCCTTGCTATGCATAAAAATAGTCAAGATTACAGCACAACAGTTTGAATAAATATGGGTGAACCAAGACTGCAATGTAGACTAGTGGAAATAAATCTAGTAACTTTTATTACTTCAAATACAAAGTACAGAAAAACTTGACAAAAAACACTTATTGTAACGACCATCAGCCAAAGCACTTTACAGAATAAAACTATAGAAGCAGTACTTCCTGAACAAATTATGAAGCATAACATAGATGCCTAGCTAAGTTTTAATTAGCAGCAATTCCCTTCAATAATGAACTTCTAAAAGTATTTACAAATCTTTTAGCCTCATCAGTATCATTTACAAACAACTATCATTACCAATATAATTAATTGCGATATGATATTGCGAGGCAAAATCAAATATACGCTTTCTTCAAAGAAAAAAATCCTGGGCATCGAACGTTTCTCGTAGGAAAAATTGTGAGGAAACTGGTCGTTACAAGTACATTATTGTTGTAGTTATGACACAGTTGTTACTGTACCTCGTTTCAAGTCATACGGAGAAGTGTTTATTTCATGAAAATTTACACCGACTTACGTTGATCTAGATCGAGCAAAAATATCTTCAGAGCACTCGCCATCGATCTGGTCCTCTTCCTAAAGTTTTGATACGAAATATAACGGCGAAATATGCATGATTTGCTCCTGGTTTGAACTTCAAACCTGTCATGAATGTCGATGAACTCACCGAGTCCTGTAGCTCTCCGCTTATTTGACTCAAATTATCCGACGAACTAGACCTTTCAATAGTCACCAAAGACATTCTATTGCTAGTATAAAAGCCATTCTGTATCAAAAGCCATTAATTTGGCTCGAAATACTTCAAACCTGCAGAAACTTGCAAAAGCGACAGCATGTAAACAAGAAATTCGCTGAATTATAATCATGACGTCACAACAAATTATGCAGGTACGCTTTGCAAATAACAGCAGTTCTTGGATGTCATTTTCAATGCTTTCAAACCCACGAAAAGTTCACCGAATTATTGTTATCTCCTTTAACAGACGATGTGAACAATTCAACTATTAGTCGTTTAACAAATGCCTCAAAAATACAAAGCTACAACGCTTTTCTGCTTTTAATATTTATGTAATTTATGCTACATTGCTGAATGAATTAGCTGACAATTCAAGCTTACTCCATGAGAACTACCGCAAAATGTAAGAGTTTTCCCAGCAATATTCAAACGATATAATACACCTTCTAATATGCTGTTCATATTTTGCTAGCCACAGTCTAGTTTCGGAATGTGTAAAAAAATTGACCAGACGTGGTCTAGACAACATCACAAATGATTAAAAGTAAATTGAATATTTAGAACTATGAATACTCAGTACATTTACAACACAAAACAAGAGAATTTTACGGTAGAAATGCGCTATAATATAGTACAGTTTTCCCTTGTAATGTTACAATGCACGTTGAATACAAACGATTTTTGCTATTTTTCCAAACACCGCTATAATAAATACAGACAATTTGGGAGTGGCTAAATGGTACACAAAAATGTAAACAAAGCGAACGCATTTGCACATGAAAGATAATGAAACAAACTACAAGTTTCAACAGAAAATAGGTCACAATCTAACGGCTCATCCATGAAAAATACAAAGATATTGAAGTTTTTTAAAGATAGTCTTGATTTGACATATTTATTCACAAAAATAGATAACGAAACGACAACAAATATTCATCACATCTGTTGAATAAACTGGTTTAATGCAGCTGCTTTCTGCCTCTACTTTGCTTCCTAAACATACTTCTTAACGTAAAATACGGTACGTGTTACATTTCAAGTGCATGGTGGGGGCTATTCTAGAGTGAGTTAGCACACGACATGAATCGTAACAGCATGTACTCCGACATTTTGTTTCTACCAGGTATCACCTAGGCTATCTCAACATTTCTCCAATGAATGTAACTTACTTACCCGCATTTTGTGAAGAGATTGACGTTCTTTGCTTTATTCACAGCTCTTCTGAATATTTTAACGACTCTTTTGTCGCTCGACATTTTGAAAATCAAGCAGGAAACGCAGAACTATTCTCAATGACGGCCACTTCCAACGATTAGGCAATGTACAATCACAATGTTAAAAACAAACAAGAAACATTCGTTCGACGAATTCGAAAAAGCTCTATAATTTGCTACAATCGTAAGGTGGAATATCGCAACATTACTAGCAAATGGAGCTTTCCAGAAAGCTGAGAAAATTATGCATGTGGACTCCACATTTGTTGAGCGCACGGACGGAATATTTCAGTAAAAGTGGGGATACGATCTCCTTATAAGGAGAAGGGCCGGAAACTTGGTCCTTCACCACTAAAATGAGTTTCTAGCAAGATAAAACCTCTGAGCTACACGAGTTTAAAGTATATTTCAGTACAAATTGGCCACATGAACGTAGCTATCCTATATATTACAATGTTTTTTCATTTAATAAATAAACTTCCCAAATGTGGGGAAAAACTACAACTATACGATATGCATGAATATAACGCTATGGAGAAAAATGTTTTGGAAATAAATCCATCAAAAACTAGGTCCAGCCTAATTTTTTTAAAGTTACTTAAATAGAACGCCGGATTCGTTCAAAATCGAAACAATCAAAAAAGCTGCGTATAACAAGATAAGATATGCGCCGTAAATTTTTGAAATTCGAAACCCAGTGAGGGGCACAACTATTGCAGACGAAATCAAGCTCATTGCTAAGAAAGAGGTTGATATATAGTCTTGATTGCTCGTGCTCAACTGAAAATAAAAAGCAGTTGATCTATCAATGCTGAAGTTCCTTTGAAAGAGTTATGTTTTATTCATTCGGTGTTACTACTACAATACAGGACGAAACTCCTAAAAAACTTGCAGTGTTTGATCAACGTTTAAACTACACTCACCGCTAGCGTTCCCTCGTTTCTACTTGTTGCAATCGTGCAGGATAAACCAACACCTAACAATAGATCTTTTAAGTTCTATTAAGGGTTTCATATCAACTGGTTCATGTTGTCTATATTTAACTTACCAACATTTCCCCTTTTAGCTTTACACAACACACCGCCCATAATTACGTCATAGCTGCATGAAAGTGAGGCTATGTGTAAGTATATATAAAACTGAGAAGGATACTAAGTAAAGGACCCCCAAAACAAGCGGCGATCGCCATCTGAGGATATCCTCGTTTCGCTATGGCTGGATTCGTCACGAAATCTAAATACAATGAACAAGTGTACAGTCCATGTAGCACAGGGGCTGGTTGTTCCAAGTGGGTTGGCTACTAACCGAGGTTATCATTTTTATCTCCTCACTTTGAAGCACTGACTATTTTAGGGATTAAACTTATTCATGAAGGTGTAAGGTATAAGATGAGTTAACTTACCTCCAATGCTGTTCCCCCAAGCCAGAAGCGTGACACCTAGAATCTCATTGCTTAAATCGAAGACAACGCCGAACATCTAGACCGACAAAAGTTTAGTCTAAGTTTTCAATATTGCTAACGGTACGTCGACTTGGAGCATGTGTGAAATCAGGAGAAAATTTTCACTAACTTTTAATAAGTTCACAATTTCATTCGCTGTTGAATAGATCCAAAGCACGGACGCTATGAAAGCCATGAATAAAAACAACTTGAAAAGAAATGAAAAATATAACACATTTGAGCAAATAGGACTGAAGACAAAGATTTGTTATTTTTAGAGTTTCGGTTCTGCAGAGGTGAGACAGTATATGTGAGCAATAGAAGTCTGCTGTCTTGTAAAATGCACCTTATGGTATCGGGGTGGTCGATCTGGTGCTGATGTGATGGCCACGACAACGGCAAAAAGAACTCCAACAACGGCTACAAGAGCAGCAAGTGGAACCTTGCCTCCAATCATTATTGCCTCGGCTAAAAGTGATGAAACGAAGACAAGTTTCAAACTGTTTCTCTTTAGTAAGAGTCATCTCTTACAAAAACAAACTGGAGTACCTGGAGATTGATAGAGTCCAATTCTAATCACAGAGAGCGAAGTGATGATTCCTTACCTTTAGAGGCAAACACGCAGAATAAAGGCGAGAAAACACATTGTAAGATTTGAAGTCGTTTGTTCCAGTTATGATTGGCCTCATCCACAGCGACAACTGGGATTGTGAGATTTAAACACAAGTTTATAGGAATCTAAACGAAAGATGTATCTAAAAGAAAGGAACTTGCAGGCATTCAAGCAAGAGAAAATGTTTATGATAAAGATTCGTTTCATTTACCTTTATGATAGTGTAAACTTTTTTGAGCAAACCAGAATCCACAAAATCCGATCGTGAAACTGCAAACAACTCCTGAACAAAATTTTGATTCCCAGAATTACTCTTAGGAACCGCGAAGTTGGTCAGTAGTGGCGTTGTTTCATCTGAAAGAATCGTAGAACACAGAATTTGTTAAGTTATGCAACAAGTACACTCATCAGTAGTGCATAGTTCTATAATATGTTCTAAACTGCTCATCCCAGAGAAAACTGGAGGATGTTTACAGAATCTTTGTTATCATACAATTTATATTACCAGCACCAAAGTGTTCACTGGTTAATTCAGGAATGGAACTTTCAAGATTCTCACAGCGTCTTCCCCGCGAAAATTGCCGAACTGCACTCAGGCTTGTGTAACTGGACTCAAAATCCTCTAAAAAAAGAGCCAATGCAATGGATGGTACAAAACAACGTCGTTCTAAACAAACGACTGACAGTTTAAAATAGCGTGAGATGATCAAGTCTAACAAGGTTCAACAGAGCGTAGAACAGCTTCGTTTACCCTGAACGTCGTTTCGATGATGTAACCTCTTGTATCGTTGATAAACAATGCGACCAATTATGACCACAAGAACATAAAATATGTAGAGAATGACAAATCCTAAAACAGAAATAGAAATACGACCTCTTTATAATTCACGGATTGCGCTTTTCATGAAGTCTTTGTACCTATTGCTTGCAGCAAGTTCATTTTTTTCTTATAAACAAGAATCGCAGTCCACGCTAAAGCTCCAAGATAAAAGACAACGTCTCGAAGATAAGGTCTTTGATTGAGATCGCACGGGCGTGAGAGAGACACCATTCCTACGACGACTGTCGTCACAAACATCCCACCGCCTGGATGGAAAAGAATGTTACTTCGTAGATAATAATGATATCACAACTCACGACGCTTGATCGACATCTGCCTAGGCTTACCAAGCAGTGCACTCAGAGCTAAGCCTTCAGTCGACTTGTTCTTCGCAAAACCTGCCACTGCAGTGAAAATATCCGGAGCACCATTTCCATAGGCAAGGAATGTAACTCCCTACATGGGATATGCTTGTGAAGGAAGAAACAAAAATATCCTAGGACATGTGGGAGACTGCCTTTGCGTCACGCCATTTTTAGTTATTTGAAACAAAAAACAGACGAATTTCAAAAAGGATACGGCAACATTTGGACTGAGGTTTAAAGTATCAGATATTACTGTCAATGTCGGACAAAAACTACAAGAAAATCCAAAGTTCAAACAAGATTAAAAAAGGCATTAATTTTCCGCTTAAACATGGTTCTCTTAGAAAGCAGAAAAACGACTGGACTTACTAGTCATCTGCTGTTGTTCCAACAAGAATGAAAAGAAATATCAGCCAAAAAACCTGGAAACAACAGAAAACATGTTACAAAACAGGAAACCTACGGAAACAAACGACATGGCCGTGAAAAAGCAAGCAATGCCGTGGCTAAAAGGATGTCCAAACTACAATTCTAATTTAAACTCTCTATATTAATTTTAAAGAATTAGAAGTTGTAATACTAACCATTAAGACATAAGCTAAAGCTTGATAGCTTGATAATGTGCAATACGGAAATTGAATATATTCAATGAGGCCACCTTCCGACTTACAGTCGTCTGCAGTCCTCACAAAATCACAGCGACGAGAAGAATTGATATGATGAAGATTCACACACTGCAAGGAAAGAACTATCGTATTTCCTCGATTAAGCGTCCCCCTCCTTGAATTAGAGCCCTTTTAAGTTTTGAATTAAAAACGATCCCGTGGCGCTTAATCGATTAACTGTATAGCTTAATCTTCCTAGAAATCCAGCGACAGTCGTCTACCCAAGAATTTTACCAGAGACACAGAACTCCACCATTTAAAATACTATGCAATATATTGCGGAAGTAGACTGAACATGACTGTCACGTTTACACTTTGCCACAAAAATGAAATTGTTACGTGCAAAGAATTTAAATTGTCATAAAATATTCATCAAATACATTCTTTCTGTATTTATTGCAACAAAATGTAGCAAATTGCATACAAGAATTCTTAAACGTTTTGATGTTGTTAGGAAGAAAAAATTATATTAAAGTTTACAAACTTAAAAATGCACGACAAGTACTAATTAATCAACAGTGCCATACGTTCATATTATACTCACTCGGGGACCGCCTGTCAATTTTTTCTCGTGTAGAAGCCGTCGTATTTTAACATAATTCGTTTTGGAAAAACGATTTCCATTCTTGCTGGAAAAAGATATAAAGTCGCACAAGCCTAGGAAAAAAAGGAATCCTGCAATGCACCAAAAAATTTTCCACCAACTACGTCCATTTTTTATTATTTTCATTTCACGGCCACTCGGTGTACAACAACACACTGTTGGTTAATTGAAGGTATATTGCATGTGACACACGAATTAAACTTCATTGTAAACTCATGACCGATCTTGCGGCTATCTATTACGATTTCGAAATACGATATCAAACAATAGCGCCGCGAGATATTCCATACAATGATAAAAGTTCGAAACTGAAAACTATTGTTGACATCATCCGGTGTAACTTGAAGCTTAGACTAAGACAAGAAATAATTCAGGACTCTGGTTTCTGGCAACTGGAGACTGAAATTTTGGCTTGACACCCAAAGACACTACTATTATTACATTCCCATATTCGTGCAAAGCAGTAGTTGTAAAGTTCAAATTTAGGATTCCTGTCTTTTTATCGACTAATTAGAATTCTCCTAATGTTTCTGATTTAGAGGTCAATGAGAGAAACTAATTAGCAACTAGAAGAATACATGGACTCGAAGATACGATAATAGACTGCGGAACTTACTGCCCGACAAAGTTACCACACGCAGAAAATATCATGAGGGGCTCATTGATTTATTTTGAACACTTTTCATTGTACGACAAATTCTTTCCAATCATCTTACACACAAACTCTGCCCCACAGCAGCACCTCTATATTTACAATTTTACAAAACAGTGAGAGACAAACATAGAATGAAATTAGACCCATACGTTTCCACTTAACATACAACAAACTTTAGTTTGACTGATGTTGGTATCCAGCACATGTCATTGACAATGAACATGTTTTACTCAAATGATTTTCTACTGAACACAACATGACACGAAAGCATCTATATAGCTCTATTTTTCTGGTTCATGGTTCGTGAATGCAACAAAACAAAATTGAACACTTGTACAAATGAAACAAGGAAACCACTAACAGGAAAAAGTACAGTACGACACAAGGAAGTTAATAACGAGATGACAATGGTATAAACGAAATAAAAGAGAGCTTAAGCTTCGCATTCAACGGCAAACGTCAGACGCCAGGCGACAAAAACATTGCCGATATAAAGACAGTAAGGCAAAGATAATTAGTTGT